>OY744515.1:177940225-177960225 GCA_963556195.1 Sepiola atlantica | reverse complement strand
GAAAACAAATTTTGTTATATGTTATGGAATGATGATATGCAAAACATTTGATAATGGCTA
This sequence comes from Sepiola atlantica, assembly GCA_963556195.1. Classification (NCBI taxonomy): domain Eukaryota; kingdom Metazoa; phylum Mollusca; class Cephalopoda; order Sepiida; family Sepiolidae; genus Sepiola; species Sepiola atlantica. Next base: position 177,960,165 of record OY744515.1, on the reverse strand, counting down.
ATTAACCATTTTGATAATTGCTATCTTTCGTTTCTCAATAGAATCCTACATATATATATGAAAGAGAATCGTAAACCTATAATAATAATAATAATAATAATAATAATAATAATAATAATAATAATAATAATAATGATAATAATAATAATAATGATAATAATGATATATCTTTTCCCCGTTTTTAAGCGATATTCGCCGACGTTTCCCTTGACAATGTGTAGGTTGAAAGGTACCTTGGGATTTAGTTTTGTTCGGTTAATTTTAGTCGATCTTTTTATTCTTTTAAAAAGTTTTTAATCGACGATTAAATATATTATTCAATATTTCCTCTCTTTTTTTCTTGTGATAGTGCCTCGACTCGCTATGACTCCGTTCATCATATTTAAAACCATTATAAAATTCTGTACCACAAAAATTTGTCCATATATATATATATATATATATATATATATATATATATATATATATATATATATATATATATGCATATATATATATATATATGCATATATATATATGCATATATATATATATATATATATATATATGCATATATATGCATATATATATGTGTGTGTGTGTGTATTACTGTTTTATAATACATAATTATACTATCAAATTATATATAAGAGGTTATGATAATATAGATAAAATTTACAGTTTCCAGAAAAAAAATTGTACAGTCGATGGAACATATCACCGGAGAATCGTTTCTCCGATGATATGCTTCCTTGAACGTGTTCGTCGAACTATTTTTATAACAAGTATCTCGAGTGCTTGGTCCTTTGAAAATTCTTCGCGTTTGTAACTATATTTTGTGTGATGACCAATGAAGATAGTTCTATTCCTGCTGTTTTACTCTTAATTTTTCCCATGCGCATAACCCTATTTTTCTGCATTTGTTTTAAACTAAGGATTCTTAAGAAAGGAACTCGTATTTTATGGTAAACTACCTGGATTGTCTACTGTAGTTTCTTCTAGAAACAATTATAAATTGAGTTGTTTTGAGTATAAATTATTATAAGATGATATCATAATAAACACATGGAAATACACACACACACACACACACACATATATATATATATATATATATATATATATATATATATATATATATATATATATATATATATATAAAAGACGTTGGATTTGAGTTGAAAAATACTCGTATTCCAGGATTTTGAATCGCAAGACTGGTAATGAATAGTCATATCTCTGTGCTGAAGAGTCCAGATTAAAAAGGACGAAACGTATACGTACATAGATAATAAACAATAACAAATATTTATATTTGTCGCTCTTCGAAAAAGTAGAGCACTGTAATGGTAGTATTAACGCAGCATGACGTCACTTGCTTTATAATGCATCGTTCCTTCCCTTAAAAATAAGTAGAATGCCTTGACGTTAAGCCGCCGATAAAAAATGTTAAAATTATCATTGTTTATCAGCTATTTAAAATTGGCCGAGCGGTTAAAGACGTTGGATTTGAGTTGAAAATTACTTGTGGTCACGGGTTTCGAATCGCATGACCGGTAGTGAATAATCATATCTCTATGCTGAAAGGTCCAGATTAAAAAGGACGAAACGTATACGCACATAGATAATAAACAATAACAAATATTTATATGTATATATATACATAATATTTAGAAATACATATTAAATTAATTATACCTACAGACGCTAGCTTATTGCTCTCATCAGTGCAGGAAATTTCAGACGGTCGGGAGGTGCCAACCTGGTTCACAGAGTCAGACTCGGCCATGTAATTAAGGGAAATTAAGATCTATATGTACCTAGAAGCGGGCACAGATAGTCGAGAGTGTTCGACGAACGTATTCGGAACTTTGCATTAGAGCTTTTTGACAGTCTATTTTTAACATCCCTGAGAGTGTTCAACAGGATGTTTTTTATATATTCATCAACGTTTCGTCTTTATCTGTAAGACTTCCTCAGGATGATAATATTAAGAAAAAATGTCATGCAAGTACGTGAAAATATTGGGTTGACATGATGGGTTGATGAGAAAAAGTAGTAACCATTACTGGATGCGCAGACCCGAGGTCCGAGCTTAGTGAAGTCAGTAGCATGGAATGAAATAAATGAGGATGGTTCTGAGTGAAAAAGTGGAGGGATGGGGGTGAACAGAAATAATGTGGATGGCTGTTAGTGAAGAAGTGGAGGGGTGGGGGAAAGAGGAGGGGGCTCTGTGCTTTTGGTGTGAGGGTAATGTTATGGTTTTAGAAAAAATTTGAAAAAATGAAGGTGGTTTGAAATTGGGAGGGGTAGGTGGGTGAGAGTGTGAGAGAAGTAGTCGGATGGGTGAGGGTGGAGCGGGGAGATTTTGTTGTGGGTAGGTGGGATATATATATATATATATATATATATATATATATATATATATATAATTGCTTACATCCTTGAATGGCCTTTACAGTATGTTTGCTCCTGTTGCATACGACTTAGAAACAGAAAACTGAAATACGCGTGTATGAGAAAGAGATGGAGAGAGAATGGAAGCCGAAGGGAAACTTATAGAGAGACAGATTGCTTCTCACTTTTACCAACAGTGAACATTCCCGTCCCAACCCCGCCAGGGTTAGCTGGGAAATTAGTGTCTCTGTCCGTTCAGTCCGGTTGTCGGCAGGCAAAGAGGCGGCAGTCACATGATTTCTCAACTTCCACATTCCGTATTCAGGGCGCCCTCAACCCGTGCCCATCACTTTCCATTTTCTCAAAATACCTACTTGGGTGTATTATTTTGCTCTCAACACTCGTTCCGTTCTATATCTAAAATAACGGGTTAAACAGAAAAGAAAACATGTAACGTTCCTATATTTTCCTTTATGTTCAGCCATCTAATTTTCTGTATGGACTCAAGGAACGACCTTCTTATTCCCAACCCAGATAGTTCGTTCAATTTATATCCAGAACAGGCTTCTCGCGCCTTTTCACTATCCTTCTTTAAAGGGCCGTCATAAACCCGTGCCGGCGTCATGTAATTGTTCACTATTTTTCTTCAAAGTGCCCTAATTATTTTCACATTGATCTCATCCGATTATCCTGACTATCGAAGAATTGGCGTCTGTATCCAAAGCTGACATTGTGCGACTCTAGCCGAGAACAGGTTCAATTGTTAGCAACAAAATCCTCTCGTTTGTTTTTTTTTTCGTTTTTTCTTCTCTTAATTGGTTGGCTAACCATGTTACTCAAAGCGAACACCTGTTTTTCCTTTTTTCTCTCTTTATTATTAGCCCACTCCTTGGTACTCTCACTGTGTTCCCTATTACAGGAAGCTGACAAGGACACACAGCCCGACATACCTTTTTTATTTCTTCCCGATTAAAAATGCAACACAACAAAACAAGAAAATTATTTATAAAAATTACAAAACAAGAAAAGAAAACAAACAAACAAAACAATCGCCTCCTCTTTCTTTCTGTCAATTTCTCTGTGTGTGCGTGTGTCCCCGTATGTTATGTGCCCCCTTTTATGCCGGGCGCGTGTGTGAGTCTACAACATATTTACTTCAGTATTCATTTGCGTTTGTATTTTGTTTATTTATCTTTATAATTTTTTAAAGTTCACATGTGCGTAAAACGTACCCATTTTTTCCTTTTGTTTTTCAAACGTGCGCAAATTTGTGTTATCTTTTTGAGTGTAAATTTACGCAACAACAACAACAACAACAACAACAACAACAACAACAACAACAAAACAAGTGTACTCAGTCGTCGGGACTCATTTCAATTTCTCGTTTTGTTTTTTGTGTGTTTTCTTTGTCTCTTTCCTTTCACTTCCTTTCTGTGTATGCTCTTTTACTCTTCTTTTTTAGTGTTCGTATCTTTCTATTGTCTGTTTCATTTTTTCTTTTTTACTCACATTTCTCTCCTCTCTCTCTTCGAAGCTCGATGATTGTCTCTCGCTCGTATTGGACACTCTTTCTCGTTACACTCCTATTTGTTGCAGACGACTTACCGTCAGGGTTAGGGTTAGGGTTAGGGTTTGGGTTAGGATTAGGGTTAGGGCCAGGGTCAGGGTAGGGTTAGGGTTAATCCCGTTATACATCCGAGTTACGTTGTGAATATGTACGCGTGTTGATATTCTCGTCGTCTGTGTATCGTTCTGAATCATCATCATCATCATCATCATCATCATCATCGTGGAAGGCCCTTTCTGTCCGTTGATACAAACGAATCCGAGACTGGTGGGTACACAAATGTTTATTAAAAACAAGAAGCAGAAAACTGAAATACGCGTGCGTGGGAGTGATATAAAATGGGAGGGAGACCGATAACATATAGATACACCGACTGACCGTCTCGCTACTTTTAGCTACACTATACGCAACCGTCCTCACCCCCACCGGAGTCAGTCGGGCCAACGACGTCTCTGTCCTTTTAAATCGGTTGTCGGCAAGCAAAGAGAATGAGACACTTTCTAGCGGAAGAAAAGTGATTTTTCGACTTCTCTCTTTAGCCGCGCCTTTCATCCGGGCACCCTTTTCACTATCTAGCACATCCTACTTTCTTAAGCGCTTTTTGAACATGTCCACGAACCGTTCTGCGTACGTAAAGAGGGGAATTTAAGTTATATTTATGCAAAGGGGGCACATAGAGAAATACTTGATTCGATTCCGTGTGTTTTTTTGTTTGGGGAATTACTTTCCTAAATTTATCACTATTCGTCATGTGAGTCTTTTTTCCCGTTATTTTACTTAAACTTACAAAAGATTTTTGACAATGCCACTATATATAATATTAATCTCTGATGGTTGACAAGGTTGAACAAAAAAATACATTTGTACAGATTTGCCATGAAACACGTGTAAGAAAAGTAAATATTAAATTTGAAAAGCATATTTTTGAGTAAGACGAAAGAAGACAAATAAAGTTTAATCGAAATATAGAAAATAAAGTGATTGTAAGAACTAATGAACATCATGGTTTTTGATTTATTTCTCCATGGTCATTAGAATAGAAAAATAATATATATATATATATATATATATATATATATTAGCATTTACTAAAACAGTGCTTACAATATGAGTAAAGCATAGTAGTTTATTGGATGTATACTTATGAATAGCAAAGAACACCTTTTGCTTTGGTTCTGTCGTTTCGGTAGTTTACTGTTTGACTGATATGGTTCTGATGCACTGTCTCCGAGTTCGTACGTAATTTTTGTTAGTTTCTATGTGGTGTGTTTGTTATTTGTTTGTGATTTCTCTGTGATTTAGTTACTTCTATCAAGTAGTGACATTTACGAAACAAAACAATTCAATTTCATGAATGGAATATGTTTACTTTTTTATTCATTTACCCATCGCATGGACACGCTAACTCTGTTGGGAAAAACGATACTCGTGTCTGGTTGCCTCTCTGTCTCTCTATCGAGCTGACCGGCGTAGATTGACAATCTATTTCTATGTTCGAAAATATAATCCTAATTATTTTTCTCACATTTGTCATTTATGAGTTTTGAAATATTTCTGACCTTTACACTCTGCCTCTGACAAAAGGAAAACCAAAATATAAACGCAGGTGCGTTTTACGCTGTAAATTGAGACATATTTTTTTTTGTAAGTCCACAATTTCAAATAATGAATATCACATGTGCAGATAGATTACTAATCTTCTTGTTCTAGTTCTTTTTTCTTTTCCCTCCTCCTTCTTCTCCTCTTCACCCTCTTCACCCTCTTCCTCCCTTTTCTTCTCTTTCCTCTTTTACCTCTTCTTTGTCTTCTGATTCTTTTTTTAATTCTTCTTAATATTATTATTATATAGGAGTTTTCAGACGTCATTAGCAGTGGGGTTACCTGGAATCGGAGTGACAACTAGTTCCGTAGACCTTCAGCTCTATCTCTTTTTTAATAACCGTTTCAAATAACTTTGCATTTTCGCAATAGCTGTTTACCATTGATATCTCACTGATACAAACCGTTGCTGTTCTCTGAGATTTGAGTAGCAATAAGCCTCCACACGACCCCAGTACTTTCCGAGCGTTCACTCTGAAGGTCTGGATAGATGTTTCCAGCTTCAATCTTTTCAACCTTCTTGACGTTGGCGAAAATGTTTGTGATACCAGCCGAGACTGTATTAACCATTTTTGCCAGATTTGAGCATTTCTTGCAGTTTCAATTCCTTTGGGTTCGTTTAATATTTCTTCTATATTTTTGGTCCATTTCTATTTCAACTTATCTCTGGTTGGTTGGAGTAACCTGGGTCTCTGGATCGTTTCCATACTCGACGGTTGTTGTTGTTGTCGCTATTATTATTTACTCACTAGGAGTTATCACACTGGTCATCGTCAGTGGTCGCCCACTGCCGACAACCTGTGGTATTTCCTGGAGTCCGAGTGACAACAAGTCTCCTCAGGCCTCGAGTATGCTCCACCTCTTTTCGTTCATCACCGCTGATGACCTTGCGGTAATCGCAACAGCCACCTACCAACGATTTCCCGCTGATAAGGGCCATCGGTCCCCTCTGGGGCCCGAGTGGCAACAAGCCTTCCCAAGGTCCCAGAGCTGTCCGCGCTCTTCCAGTGGAGGTCTGGTTTGCGCTTTCCCTCCTCGACCCTCTGTCCATAATTTTTGTGGCGTCAGCCTATGCTTGCGCCTCATTCGTGCGGTTGTATTTTCCCCAGTTCTGTTGTTTTGTGCTTCCATGTGTTTGTTCTCAATTCGTTGCTTATGTGGGTTGGTTTCCGTATTCGAGGACATTTCTCAGGATTGTAGCTGTTTTGATCATTTCTGTCCTTTGTATGGTCTCAGTTATCCCTTTGATTCCTATTTCTCCTAGTCTTTTCTCCATGTTTTTGGGGACTGTTCCTAGTGCTCCTATGATTATTGGTGTTATACTGACTTTCTTCATGTTCCATATTCCTTTCAATTCTCTGGCAAGTTCAGTATATTTGCTTCTCTTTTCCGTCTCTTTGATCTTCACTCTGTGGTCTGCTGGAACGGCAAAGTCCACGATTTTGCAGGATTTTTCTTTCTTGTTGATTATTATCATATCCGGTCTCCTTGCTGTTATGGGTTTGTCTGTTTGTACATTCATATCCCATATGATTTTGTGTTTTTCGTTTTCTAGTACATTTTCTGGTTTGTGTTTGTACCGTTTTTTTGCATATTCGAAATTCAGTTGTTTGCACATTTCCCGGTGTACTTCTTTCCCCATGCTATCATGTCTGTTCTTGTATTCCCTTTGTGCTAGCTTGCTGCATTCACTTATTATATGATTTATCGTTTCGTCTCTTTGTCCACACAGTCGGCATTTGCTGTTTTCCTGGGTTTTATCTATCTTTGCTTTAATAAAGTTTGTCCTAATCGCATTGTTCTGTGCGGCCGTCAGCAGAGATTCCGTTTCTCTGTTCAGGTGTCCTTTTCTTAGCCATGCCCAGCTGTTTTCATTGGCTTAATCGCTTGTGAGTCTTATAAAGCGTCCATGTAGTTGTTTTTCTTCCCACTTTTCCTTTCTTGTCTTTTTGTTTCTGGGTTCAGTACTTCCGGGGTTGTTTGTTGGGCTGGTGTCTCTTGCTGTGGTGATCAGTCTTTCCGTGTTCTGGGTTACATATTTCTCCAGCTCTTTTTTGGTGTCTTCCACACAGTCTTCTATACTTACCAGTCCTCTACCTCCTTCATTTCTTTTCACGTAGAGTCTGTCCGTGTCGTCTTTTGGGTGCAATGCATTGTGCATAGTCATTAGTTTTCTAGTTCTTTGGTCAAGGTGCCTGAGTTCTTCTTTGGTCCAGCCTATGAATGGTCCAGAGTATCTTATTAGTGATACAGCCCATGTGTTTATCCCTTTTACTAGGTTTCTGCTATATAGTTTAGTTTCTAAGAGTTTCCTTGTTCTTCGTAGATATTCTTTTCCAATCTTCTCTTTCATTTCTGTATATTTGATTGTGTCTGCTTCCAGAACTCCCAGGTATTTGTAGCTATCTTGTTCTCCTAGCGCCCTCATCTCCTCTTGGTTGGGGAGTTCTATATCTTCTGTCGTCTCCAGTTTTCCTTTTTGGATCTCTAGCAGTGCACATTTTTCAATTCCAAACTCCATTCGGATATTCTGGCTGAATATCCTGGTTGTGTTTATCAGCTTTTCCAGTTCTTTTTTGTTTTTTGCAAACAGTTTAAGGTCATCCATGTACATCAGGTGGTTTATTCTTTGTTCTGTATCCGTAAACCTGTATCCGGCATCACACTTTCTGAGTATGTAGTTGAGTGGCATCATGGCTATTATAAACAGTAGTGGTGATAGAGAGTCTCCTTGAAAAATGCCTCTCTGTATTTTTATCTCAGACAGGTATTGTCCTCCGGCTGTCAGTTTTAGTCTCCATGTTTCCATCGCTTTCTGGATGAGATTAATAATCCTGTCTGGTATCTTGTATATCTTTAAGCATTCAATTATCCATGTTTGGGGGATTCTGTCGTAGGCTTTCTTGTAGTCAATCCATGCCATGGTTATGTTCTTTTGTCTGCTCTTCACCTCCTTCAGGGTCTTTTGATCAATGTATAGTAGATCATGTGCCCCTCTTTGTCCTTTCCGGCATCCTTTTTGTTCCTCGGGGAGCAGTCCACGATTGTCCAGGGATTGGTAGATTTGTTCTCTCAGTTGTGCTGTGAGAATTTTCCAAATTATTAGTAGACATGTTATCGGTCTGTAGTTGCTGGGGGTCGTTCCCTTTTTGGGGTCTTTTTGTATTAGTGTTGTTCTTCCTTCCGTCATCCATCCTGGTACGTCTGTTTTGCGGATACATCCGCTCAGTTTCTGCGCTATTCTTTCATGCAGGGTCGTAAATTTTTTAAACCAGTATGCATTTATTATTATTATTATTATTATTATTATTATTATTATTATTATTATTATTATTATTATTATTATTATTATTATTATTATTATTATCATCATTTTTATCATAGGCGTAGTATATAAAATCTAGATTTAAATATCTTGAGTCCCCATTTATTAAGGATAAAAACCACTCGATGATAAAGAATAATGGAACGAATAGATTGTCATGATAAATGGTATGAACATAATTTGATTACTTGCGAGGAAAGTTTGAGATATGTATTTGTTGTCATTTGATTTAAAGACGATCATGGTGTAGTCCACAGGAAAGCAATCCCGCTGCTACGTGTTAAACAGATCGGAGTAGTATGAAAGAAACTGTTGATGGAAATTGCGTTTGATGTTACGAACACGGAGAAAGCAAAGATAGTTCTTTGCAGTAGTGGTAATAAAACGAGTTCTTGCTCTGAAAGTGTTACAAGGAGGAACCAGAGATTGGAGCTCAGTTGAGCACCTTTCATCACGATAAAGACAGCGTTAAGAAAGACAAGCAATACCCTTTTCTGTGAGAAGGGAGATGAAGAGACCAGAATAGCCTATCTTCCACTAGATCTCGAAGTCGATTTTGTACTCTGTCAAGGCATGAAAAAAGTGACCTGGGCGACGCCTCCTCAGATGTTATAGCAATACTCGATCTGAGGATGTATCTGACTTATGTATGTAGACGTTTGCATCAGGAATTAGATACTTTATGAAGGTGGACTATAAGTGACGGTAATAAAAGTATCTGTATGAAAACAGCGAAAACACTGAGTGTCGGGAAGAAGCCCGTGATAGAAGAAAGGGGAAATATAAAACAATGTGAAAAGGAGAGGAGTGAAAAAGACTAGTACACCACATTCGATGTATAAATATATTACATTGCCACTGCTATTATTAGACTGAGTAAGTGTTTAAGAGAGCTGGAGAAACATGCAAGACTACTATATAAATAAAAGTCCCTTTTGCAATTGTGACAATGAATTACTTTCCTTTTATTTGGAAGTAGTCGCATTGGATTAGGCACGACTCTTTCCTTGTCCAATCAGGTAATGTGGGCGGGTATAAAGCGAAACTCATTTGTTCTCCCTCTTTTTATGTGATAGTTGTTCTATCGACAGCTTAAAGGAGAATCTCATTTTGAATCACATTTTAATGATATAGACGCACCCCGGAGCCATCTTGTTCTAGGCACATTGAATCAATAGTTGATCTTTAATTAAGACGCGAATAAAATTCGTTTTGCAAAATAAATTTATTTATCATAATTTAATACATATATTATTATTTATTACTGTCGTCTTCTTAACATGTTATTTCCGCATTTTACCAGAGTTCGGCAAGCATCAAACGAATAATTTTTCGTCAAAATCACTTGAGTATATATTCTAATGTGTTTCCTTAATTAAATTGCTTGAAATTCATTCAAAGTGGATACACATTACTAAATAATATTAAAATTTGCACGTGTACAAAAAGAGAAAAAAAATTTGAACAAAAGTCTGAGTTTTTTTTTATAACTGTAGTGATACCCATGAAAATAGGACATGGAAATCGAAAAAGTATAACTATTTTTGAATAAAAGGCATACATTTCCAATGTGCCATTCTCTTAGATGAAAAGGGGTAGTCTTGACAAAGTTTCTTCAACGCTATCAGTCACTCTGTAGAAAGCGTTTAAAGTCATTTTCTTAAAGATGTGAACGCTTTTCGTACGTATGACACGTAATTTTATTGCTGAATAAATAAATAAAACAATAAAAAAGTGCTATTTACTATCGTACATAATAATAATAATAATAATAATAATAATAATAATAATAATAATAATAATAATAATAATAATAATAATAATAATAATTATTATTATTATTATTATTATTATTATAATTATTATTATTATTTCATAGTCGTCTTAACTTTTGGATGTTTTTAGTTGGATTTTTCTTTTTGAACATCAAGTCAATTCCCTTGACTTTAGACATTCAAGTGTACCTTAACACTTTCGCTGTTCCTTGAAGAATTGCAAAAGAAATTGTCTCGTCAATCTGTTTAAGCTATCAATGGTGGCTTTCCGTTATGGTTTCAAGCGTCCAATTACAATGGGAACCACCTTGACTTCTTTACATTTCCATAGTTTAATTCCAATTTTAGATCTTGATATTTTTTATCGTGTTCTTTCTCCTGTACTCTGGTATCGAAGAGGCAGGCTATATCAATGATTAAGCAAGTTCACTTGTTTTTGTTTCGAAATATTAAGTCGGGTTTAGAATGTTCAAGAATCATAATTATTATTATTATTATTATTATTAAAAATATTATTATTAACAGTATTATTATTATTATTATTATTATTATTAGCCTTATTAATAGTATTATCATTATTATTATTATCATTATTATTATTATTATGATTATTATTATCAATATTATCATTATTAAAAATATTATTAACAGTATCATTATTATTATTATTAATATTATTTTCATTATTATTATTATTATTATTATTATTATTATTATTATTATTATTATTATTATTATTATTATTATTATTATCACAATTCTTATTATTATCATTATTATTAGTAGTAGTATTATCATCATCATTATTATTATTATTATTATTATTATTATTATTATTATTATTATTATTATTATCATCATCATTATTATTATCATTATTATTATCATAAATGTTTATGCAGTAATGAGAAGGAGCTGATGTTAGGTAAACCACTGTGGAATTTCCACGGTGACCTACGTGTAGAGTAATGGAAAGCTTTTGAAACAAATTTCCAAATTTTCAAATGTTCAAGTTACAATAGCTTTAATGTAACTATTAAAAAATATAAACTGAATGTATTCAGAAAGAATGTTAAAAATCAATTCAAAAGGATATTTATGGGGCGTGGGTTCAATTTGCTGAAATATTTAGAACTAGCAGTGTTACCCGGCGTTGCCCAGAGGAGTAGTAAGTAATTTATTTTATTAATAACAGTTGATTTCCTACTGCCAAAATAAGGAAACAACTACTTAAGGTAAAACTTACCAACATAAAAACAAACGAAATACGCAAGTTAAATCTTACTTAAATAACAAATGCTCGAGTAAAGTTTAACAGAAAAATAACTCGTTTCGCACTCACTTTTTATTCGGTAAATAAAGCACTTGTGTATTAGTAAACTGATTCCGATTTTATTCACAAAAACATTAAGAACAAAGGAATATGTTTTTATTTAGTTTTTATTATCAATTATTAAGATTAAGCCTCTTCTTCTTTGCTCATAAAAAATTGTATACGTGATTATTTTTCCTTTCTTAATCATTATCAGTCATCATCAAAATTAAGATTCATCCCACTTTTCTTTTCTCATGAAATTGAATTTGCATACGTGATTATTGAAGCGAGCGGATACACGGACGTTTATCGGTATTATATAGATTAGGTCTATCTATCTATTATAGGAAAGGTGGCTTAAACAATTTTTGTTTCCTTATATATTTTAATCACAAAAATACATGTGAAAATTATCCACAGTTTTGGGATTGAGTGATATTGAAAAATACTTCCGTTTTAATTCTTTTAATTAGCCGCAATTTTCAATTAACTAACTAAGCGACTCATATCTTACTAAATCTATCATTCTTGCCCTCTCTCAATATATGTTGCTTTACACCCAGTTATTATATACATATCTATCACTATCACTTCTCTCTTTTTACTATTACAATCTTGCAGTAGTAAATTATACACAAAAGGGAATGTCACCACAAGTAGTAATATTTTTTATCTGTAGTTCTGGAGTGACGGAGTAAAAAAAAAGGGGGAAAGAGAGAGATATAGCAAAACGAAAGACAATTATTTTTGCGTTTGCCTTTAATTTTTTTAAATTTCTAATTGGTTGTTCAAACGTACTTTCACCTGGTTCAAACAATCTAGCCTAAGCACAATGGCTGACCCAACGATTCACATTTTTTTCTATTACATATTATATATTATATGATGTTTCTCTTAAAAGTTGACATAATATTATTTATAAAACAGGGGATTCCCAACGAAGCATAATAAATAAATAATTCAATGAATTTATCTAAGTGTATGCATGACTGATTACTATTCAATGTTAAATGATGACTAATTAGATTTGTGTATCCTTTAATTGAAACAGACAACTGATATTCGCTTCTGTGATTCTTTAAGTGATCTGAGACGATTTAAATTGTGATAAAGTGCTTTACTTATTTGCACTTACAAGATTTGCACACGTGGGTGTATTTTATAATTTAGAGCAAAGTTTGTTTATTTTATTTATTTTTTAATAGTGAAACTTTATTTTTAAATGGAATGCCTTCCACAAATAGAAAGCAATTAATCCGTTGGAATGTTGAAACTGTTTTTAGCTGATTTGATCTCGCACAAATTTAAACAATAACAACAGTAATTTAGGCGTATTTATACTTGGTCAACTCAACCCGATTATTTTCCGCACGATCTACCCAACTAAAATATACATTTTGTGTGTTTGCTTTTGGTTGACTATGTTTCATTTTCTCTCTTTTACAGGTACGTGTCGATTTACCATGGTAGCTTTATCGGTAAGAATAATATTTCCCTTTTACTCCATCTCAAAAACGTCTATTTTTTGTACTGCGATGAAATAGTCTTTTGAATTAAGTGTCGACATTCCGTAGATAATTAAAGTAATTAGGATTTATTTTATTTGGGTGTACTTTTTGAACTCGTGCAAAAGTGAATAATACTTTCGAGTTTTAGTGTTTTAGTTTTCTAGATCGTCTATTATACAGTCCTCCCCCGCCAATCACTTCGCGATGACACGCTGCATGCGTAACTTCTTCACGGAGTGAAGTACCAGAATGTGCTCAGATTTTGCTTTGGATATTTGATTCAGGTTCAAAGTGTTGAACGCAGGTTTCATCATGAGTTCCGAAGTAGGATCAAAATTACCGCGTTCAGTAAACATCATATCATAGAGTCATTTTAAAATCTCATAAAATGAATCTAATCCAACGTAAGTTTGGTGCATTTGCATTATTAAAAAAGCTCCAAGAAAAATGTCATATTATATTTTTTCTGTTAAGCTATTTAAAAAATATCAATTTTGTGAATAGATTTTAAAATCTCATAAAAGGAAAACCAATCACTTATTACGATAAAGCAAAATTTACTAAAAATAAAATAATTACTAATTTTTAAAGTGTCATGATTATCCTCCTGATAATAGTCGGTTTAAAGTTTGTTTTACATTTTAGTATGTGTTGGACGGCTTTTAGAAATTAACTTTTAATCTAACCAATCCTTCTCAAAGTCTTTATTCATCCATATTTCTTCAGAAATGACCTCCTTATTACTTCCTCCGATGTTTTGCTTGGCATTCCTCTGCCTACTGACATTTAGACATCAACGGTTTTACATCTACTAACTAAAGATATACAGGGTGATTCATAAGTCACTTAGCTATTAATTTTTGAAATTCGAAAGTTAAAAAATACGGTAATACAAAACAGAAATTTTATTCAACAAATTAATTTATGAGAGTTTAAAATAACAGCAAATTTTCAAAATTTCCACCATCGTTCTGCATGCATAACTCAATTCTTTTTTGCAAGAAATTTACGACTCTTTGTAGCATATTTGATTGATTATGGAATAAATATATATAGAAACAAATATATAAACGAACAAATTTAAAAGAACAAATAGCAGTAATTAGAGAGACAGATGACATCATCAAAAATTCATAGTATGTATGTGCTTCATATGGTTATCATTTTAAATAGCTAAGTGAAGTGCCTTATGAATCACCCTGTATAATACAGGGTGTTTCAAAAGTCTTGGGAACATAACGATTTTTAATAACTCAAAAACTATTAGGAGTTGAAAAATGAAATTGGTACCGTTGGAAAGGTTAAAGTTTCAAGTTTTGTGGGGAATCTTCAAAGTTGCTCAATATGAGCACCATTCGTCACACGGCAGACATCTAGTCGATAGTCCATTTCCTGCCAAATGCGTTCCAGCATCTTGACGTCAATGGTTCCCACAACTGCCGTTACTCGAGCCTTTAGTTCGTCAATATCTCTTGGAAGGGGCGGCACATAGACTTGTTGCTTGACAAAGCCCCAAAGGAAAAAGTCACACGGGGTAAGATCTGGAGACCTAGGAGGCCAGGGCATGAGAACGTCATCACTTCGCCCAGATCTCCCAATCCATCTACCAGGCAGCCTTGTGTTAAGAAACTGCCTTACTCTAAGACTCCAGTGTGGTGGTGCACCATCTTGTTGAAAAATGAAGTCATCAGATTCTGCTTGTTCCAACTGAGCCATTAACCAGTCTTCCAGCATGTTGAGATAGGATTCACCAGTGATAGTTGCCTCTTCAAAGAAGAACGGTCCATAGACACCTTTCTTGGAAATTGCACAAAACACGTTCACTTTTGGTGAATCTCGCTCGTGCTCAAGAAGTTCATGAGAATTCTCAGTACCCCATATGCGAGTGTTATGCTTGTTAACTTTGCCATTCAGATGGAAGGTCGCCTCATCGCTAAAAACAAGCCGGTCATCAAAGCCGTTATCTTCCAACTTCTCTTGCATTGCAATGCAAAAGTCACGACGAAGTGGCTTATCAGTGTCCTTCAACTTTTGGACCAACTTGAGCTTGTAAGGTACCATTTGCAGTCGTTTCCTTAAGACACGCCAGACAGTTGCTGGAGCAAGCTGAAGTTCCCTGCTGGCTCTTCTCACTGATTTACGGGGGCTCCGCTGAAAGGCTGTCCGAACTTGCTCAACTGCATCTTCTGAAGTTGAAGGGCGACCTGTTCGCTTACTTGGGCACAAACACCCATCTTTCACAAATTTAGCATGCCATCTGACAATGGATTTCCTTTCAGGGGCTTCTTTTTTAAATTTCCTGCGAAATGCACGCTGAACACATGTCCACGATTCAGTCTTTGCAAATTGGAGGACGCAAAATGCCTTGTCTTGTTTAGAGAACGCCATTACTGCACCTGGAAAGATAACACGAAAATCATTAGTATGACCAAAAAGTTGATTAAGCAAGCTTTAAAATGGCACCAGTTTCATTTTTCTACCTGGAATAGTTCATGAGATATACGCATTTGTAATGTTTCCAATACTTTTGAAACACCCTGTACATTCATTGAGTGTGACTAAACAAAGTTTCTGTACGTATTTTCATAAACTGTCCAAATTTAATCTTTTTCTGAGTTCATCAGATCTAAGCCTGTGTTTACGTCTCCCATTACACATCCATTGTATCATTTTCAGATCAATTATCTCCATGAAACACGTATCCTTAAGCGATCACTGTCCAGGTTGACCTCCATATCTCACGATACTGCGCCTCCATGCCTGATAGACTCTTCCCATGGTCGACAATGGTAACGCACTGTGGTTAGTACAGTACAGTAGTATAGTAACTATTACAATCACTCTAGCACCATTTCCTCTTTGTGCTTCATTGGTATTACCAAACTTTTATTGAAAAAAAATATTTCAATTTTCCCCTGTGGTATTTGTCCCCCATAAAAATCAAACATCGATTTTTGGCGACAATTGGTAGTATTAGTTTGGGTTCCGTATTAATCTGATCGCTAAAGTCTAAAAGTGCTTACCACACAAAAATGTCCATTATTAAATCATTGAAAACAGATTAAAACGACTTATCAATCTTAAACAATTTTGACATGTTTTAAAAGTTTCCTATCAAAAAAGGTTTACATATCAATTTACTAGTAAGATTTCAAGATACTTAGTAAACTAAAGTCTTCTTTGGACTATTGAATTATTTGCTGGTTATGCGAACAGTATTAACGCTAAACAGCAACTGAAAATAAAAAAAAATAAAAAAATAAAAACTTGCATAACCTTGTGTAATTAGCTGAACAAAACTAGCTTCCAAAAGAAAAGAAATATCATACATTTGAAATTATTTCCAATTCAGAAAACAAACAATGATGTCCTTTTTTTAATAAATGAAATATTTATTTTCGGGTAAAAATAAATATGCTATTTATTCAGAATCACATGATTTTTTGTTTATAAATTCATAATAATTTTAAATTTACGATGTTTTAAAAAAAGAATTACTATATTTCAAACAAAAAACTTTGTTTTCAATTTCTTTGCGATTAGCCGAGTTACTGGTTGTCCGGGGTGTGGTGTGTGCAAGAAGAGCAACATGGAAAAATAGATTCGTGTTTATGTGCAAAATAAGTATTGGAGAAAAAAGTAACGGAAAAATAATTCGGAAAATAACATTTTCCGAATTATTTTATATATATATTTCCTTGAAGTAATGACCAACTAATTACGGTGCGTTATCTGAACGATAAATTAATATAGAAATAGAAAGCTAAGATACCGAGGTGTGTACGAACATAAAACGCAATGCATTATTACTCAGACGTGCTACCGTAGAATTATTTTGTAGATTTTGTTTCGTTATTAATCATTCCGATGTCTCATCGAGAATTGAAAACAAGTATACAGAATGTAACTAAAAGTATTTTTATGCGAATGTTTCTAAGTATCTATAATTAAAACACCGACGGGCCTCCATAGAATTCTCTTATTGGTTCTGTTTTGTTTTTACTTATTCTTATGTCATCATCAGGAATTGAATACAAATTAATATAAACTTTGTATGTAAAGCCCTAGACATTTAGGAAAACACTAATGCTTTATTACCTAGCTAGGCTTCCATATATTTCGTTTAGAGATTCTGTTTTGTTGTTAGTCATTCTAATGGGGTCATAGAGAATTATAATAAAGTTTCCATACTATAAATAAATGTATTTTTTCATGCAAAATATGTTGGTAACTATGACTTATATTGTCTGGTTAAGTAGACGTTCTTATTATGTGAAATATTCAGAATAAGAAATGTTCAAGACTAAGCAAAGCACCTGTAACACAGCTACGTTTTTGTGAAGGTTGACGTAGTTGGGCTTTATGCAAATGATTATTTCAAAACATTCAGTCATTCCAGAATATGTTGCGTCAGAAATCGTCCCTGGCGTGACTCGGTAATGAGTTATTGTTGGTTATTATGCAAAGCCTACACACGAACACACACGAACACACACACACACACACACACACACACATATATATATATATATATTAAATGTATACGTACATAAAAGAAATCCATGGACACGTGTTTCTGGCTCACAGACGTCATCAGCATGACTAACTTACACAGAGATCGAACCCTCGATGTTAATGTCTATAGTCCAGCGTTCTACCACTGGGTCAAAACGCTCAGTGTAGAAATATGTACGATTTCCATTACCTAAGTATGTAATGATTTCTATGTAACTATTTTGATAGGTGATATATATATATATATATATATATATATATATATATATATATATATAGTAATGCGGGATAACAAACACAAAACATACCAAATAATAAATTCATTTTAACCATCTCAAATCTGAACTGGATGCATTACAATTTAGTTTTCTATTTTTGCCACATTTACTGGAACTTTTTTCGAGCATAAACGGAAGTTAATTGTGCACACAGAACAAAAAAAAAACTCAAAAAACATAAAGTCGAAAAAGGCCAACTGTTTATGGTTTCACATTCCCAGACGGCATGAGTAGGGAGCAGAGTGAATTAAAACAGATTTTAATCTTCTTCATCGCACCATCGCCAAAGGCAGAGGCACCAGGTGGTCAGGAAAAAAAAAACAACGTTTTTATTGCTCTTCAAAACGAACCTCTGACCATTTAACTTTAACACACACGCACACACGCTCACACACATACACTCGCACCTACACACACAGATACATATGTGTACTCACTATCGAACACACATAGCATCATATCAGATTATCGTGCGAAGCTATATTTAGTCAAGTGGAAATACCAGACCCAGTCTCTTTATAGGAAAAATATAACCCCTCAACCTAGAAAAACACAAAATAGCAACGTAGAAGAATATTTAACATTCGTGACAACATTTCTATTATGTGTCTATGAGTAAATAATTATTTGCTAAAAACTCTATGAGAAAATAATTATGAGAATGAGGAAAATATAAAAAACACAATAAAAAGATGACAATCTTCCTATCACGGATCTCACACAACGTGTTCAAAGATATATATCCCCACACACACTTTTTAAAATGAATTTTAAAAATAATTTCTATTTCGTTATCTTACAACTACTATGATATTACCATACTATTTTAAGTACATGTTTAATAATAATAGAAAGGTCAACAGACACATTGTATTTAGAAAGTAATTAAGAAACTGTTTAATTTACATATATATATCTATATCTATATCTATGTCTATATATATATATATATATATAAATATATATATATATATATATATATATGTATATATATATACATTCTCACAGAGACAGTTTGTTAAGGAAAAACATAAGATGTATATACTAAACATCATACATGAAAAAGGGGTTATCACAGACGTAGTTACCAAATAAAAGGCTATGATTATTTTTCTAAAACAATCGATAAAGAACATGTGTTGCCAGGGTAAACAAATAGAGATAAATATGTGATGAATAATGTAAACGTAAGCATAAATAAGTTTCTGGTTGATGTTTTTAGAGCCTGGTGCTGCAACTAATTGACAAAAATTGTTAAAAAATTTGCCAAGATAGAGAGTGGGTCAAATACTTTCTAACTGGCTTGAAAGCTATCCAGAATTCGCACGTTGGTGAAATTTGCATATATTGTTGGCTCCCAGAAGTTGCTAAATAAATAACAAAATATCTAAGAAAATTTACAAATGATCGACTTTGGTAGTATAAGTAGTAATATTACAACAATAATAACAACCGTTACAGAAATGTCACCAGTAATGACAACTAGCATTACACCTCTAAATTTATTTTATTTTTTATGTCTGCATTTGAAAGTAATTCGTTTTATTTGATTTAATAGAATGTATTTGCTCCTAAATTTGATGATCTCAATCTTTTCTTGCAAACATACGCTTCAACTGCATTTAAAAACGTTCGCCATGCTAGTCATTCAGATGATTATCTAACGTAATTCCTGGTGTAGG
>OY744515.1:177902725-177935225 GCA_963556195.1 Sepiola atlantica | reverse complement strand
CAAATTTCCAATACCATATTATATGCGCTCCTAGAGCGAAATAAACATACACTTAAGAAGAATAAGAAAGAATCAACATCTGAGTCTAAGAAAGTTACATTTGTAACGTATTAGACGATACGACAAGCATCCAAATATGTCCTATTCCTAAACTTAACGGTTTTACCATGAAACTCCTAAAAAAGAAACTGAACTTCAAATTAAAAAGGCGGAACTCCAAATAAAAATAAAAATGGGGTATTGCAAATGATACAATTATGTGCATAGGGAAATAACCAACAAGACTGATTATTTCTGTATAACGAATTGAATTAGTTGGCATGGGTACGACTACAGCGCATGACGAAAACATTTTATCGTTTCATAAACTTGTGTTTTTCTTGTTTCTTTGCTTACAATAAACTGGCTATTTAATAAGTGCTTGATGTTACGAACTCTAAAGATACACCAATGTCCTTCACTTATATTTAATGCAAACAAATTCATAATCAAAGCAACACCAAATGAATATCGATATCTTGTTGTTCCTGTTGTCATAGTTGTTCTTTTTTTAAATTCTTTCCTTTAACCACTAACACATGAGTATCTTTCTTTGAATAACGATATCAGCCTCTAAAAATAAAAATTCTAACAGATGTTATTCACACCACACCGCAATATATATACATATATATTTTATTATTTTATAATTTTATAACGCGTTTCGAGCGTGGTACGCTCTCATCGGATATGTAAATCTATTTGAGGAAATGTCTTTCGATTCACAAGAGTGTTCAAATGAAACAACACTCTTTCAAATCGAAAGATATCTCTTCAAATAGATTTACATATCTGATGAGAGCGCACCACGCTCGAAACGCGTTATAAAATGATAAAATTATAAAATAATAAAATAAAAAAATAATAAATAAATGTTGAAGTAAACTTTTTACAAATGTTGGTAGCCTAGATAAAAAAATCCGACTGTATCCATTCTAAAATAAAATGTTTCAAAATCGAATTCTATCATCCTGTCAACTAAACTAGTAGAATTTTTAATAAATCAATAAATTTCAAAAGCTGACATTCGTTTAAGTGATTTAAAGAATATTTAGCTAACAATTATTTTTGCTGTTAGGAGACATATCGTTTTAAATGTATACAATTTTAAATAAATAAACAAAGAAGAGACATAATAGTTATATTTAGAGAATATTTAACTGACACTGACAAATATTTCTACGGAAAAAATAAGAGTCATTTTATTTGTTAATAGGACAGAAAGTGATTGCGTTATTATTTCAAAATAAATGATATTATTTAAAATAAGTTATACGAAATGATTTAGAAAGCACGGTGGAATTTCCACAGTACCCCGCTAGTACTTTAATATTTTTCATGTATTTCAAAATGTGAGAGTATTTTGAAAACCTATTTTGTTGCTTTGTGAGACGTCCTCTTAGTCTCGATAAATCATGGATAACCCCTATAAGAGTGTCCACAAATACCCCATTCGAAACGAGAGTTGCGCAATGTCAACCCACACCTCTGTTGAACAGATATTGTTTGAGTAGAGTAGAAACGAAAAGTCCAGGACGACTGAAAACAATGTCGGGATACAGCAGTTAATATTCTAAATCATCACAGATTTAGTACTTACCATCGCTTAATTCCGGTGATCTTACGGAAGCCGGTTTGTCAACGTGATTATAACGTATGCTGTAGCTTTATTATAATAATCAATGAGACATGCAACGATTAAAGCACAACCTGTCAACGTCTTTTACGCCCGGCCGATACCGAATCCGTTTGCTAGTTTCAAATCAAAAAAACTTCTTTTCTGACATTTCAAACTGTAAGATGTAAATTGTTGCCATTTCGTTCTCGTTAAGGCGTGCACTTATACTCTGCGATGAATTTAATATCAAAGTAAGAATTCTAAACACGTCTTTAAAGCGATTCTTAAATAAACCCAGAAAAATACAAATGCAATCAGAGTTGTTTTAAATGGAAATAAATAGCCAGAAAATAATTCTTGTTATTTGTTAAAATTTTAAATGCGTTTTTGCTCGAGAAATCAGTAAATGTCGGTTTAACGAAAGCAGTTTTGTGTGTCATTAAACATTCACCTACTTCCTATTTTCTTCGTTTTCTCTTCTGAGAAGTATTCTTCTAAACAATGTCGAGCATCTGCCTTTTACGGTCATGTGTGTTTTGTCTGGTTCTATTTTTGAAAGATTGTATTTTGCAAAATACTTTTTTGTTAGTTACTTTTACGTTTTTATCCGTGTTTTGATCTCATCCGCACAGACAGTGAAAAACATTTAAATTACAGCAGTTAATTGACAAGACAATCGGTTAGTGTTCATCCACCCTATTCTAAATTAGATGCTCATTGAATTACTTAATAGATCGAGAAGTAAGCATTCGCTTATATGCGAATTCTATCCTCAATGTGCACCGCATATTTTTTGACTTTTGCCAACGCTCAATTGAGTAAACTATCAAATTACGCATATGAATATTGTGGAGAAAAGTGGCAAAATTACCTGCGAAAATGGCGCTGGTTCAGTTGGGTGATAAGAATGACTTCGGTTTTGTTATTGTATGACAATGAGAGCAAACCCAACCTAGAATAGATAGTGTGCGTGATCCGAATGTTTGATACGCGCGTGTGTTCTGTTTATTATCAAAGACCCGCCATTGACCTTTGCTTATTGACTTTAAGTTATGTTGTATTTTTCTTCAGGTATCAGGTCTGTTTGCAGGCATCAATGATCATGGCTCTCCATTCTTATTTTAATATTTTGTTTCAGCATGATGTTCTTAGCAAAGAGGTTACCTATAGTGGGTTACAATTTCCTTCTATAGGGGCAGTGTTTTTACAGAGCAGGAAGTCTTAGCCATTGTAACAAATCAGTATCATCTGCCTAACACAAAACGAAGGGTTGACCAGTTTCTACAATCCATTAGGCTGCTCAACCCTCCATCCATCACCTGCCTGCCATGACTCCAAGTACCCTGATCGGGGGCTAAGTGGTACCCGACCTTACCCAAGGGCCTCCCACAGGCTAGCGGAAAGAAGGGGGCGCCTTACTTACGATAAATCTCAGAGAATGTGTTGTTTACATGTTATTAATTTAATAACACGCCCCTGTCGTGTGCCCATCTCTTTTTCTCTCCTTCTTTTCTCTCTCTTTCCTTTTCTCTCTCTCTATATCTTTTTATCTCTCTCTCTATTTCTCTCTCTTTCTCTCCCTATCTTGAAATATAACTTTCTATGCGTTTGAAATAAAACGTTATACTTAATAATCATTTTCATTGCTTTCTATTTATTTCTGACTGCGTCCATTTCTTTTTCGAATTTAACTGATTATTCTCTTATGATGAACATTTTAAAGGTTTATAAAAACCGCTTTTCCGGCAACTGATGGTCCGCCATCTCTATTTACCAGGTCAAAATCGTGAGTAGTAACTTGATAGTTCCGTTGTCGCCAAACTAGGTTACTGGGTGGTCAACAAGTTGTGTTTTGTCTGTTTAAATTGCATATGCTGGTGGTAGTTACCCTGTAAAAATGCGTGTTCAGATCACATCGGGGTCACCAAGTTGTAATGTCTTAGTTCCTGGATTTGGATCGGGTATTTTAAACGACGGTCGCATCTTTAGGGAGTGACAAGAATTACGCTAACAATTAATATATGTGTAGCTAAATTGGCGAATGAACCAGATCGATAAAAAAATATATGTGTTGAATGGATCCCTATTTAGAAAGTGATTAATTTAAACAATAGAATTTTCTTAATTAAGACGAAGAAAATGTAAGTTTAAAAATAAAACATTTATATAACAACAATTTTAGAAAGATGTAAAATATAAAAGTTTAAAGTTTGTTGAAAGTTGAAAAGTTCTCGATAGGAAAAAGAACATGAGCGTTAAATTAGTTTTCAAGTTCCGTTGTGCTTGCGTGCGTGTGTGTGTGTGTGTGGTTACTTACTTGAGTTAAGTTGTTATTAGGGAGACATCAGACGTGCTTAAAGTGAATTTTTGGCTTGACACTTCAAGTCGGGTTTCTTCGATGAGCGGTAGTTGTTGATGAGAGTCGAGACGCGCCCTTTGGGTCTTCAAGAAAACTCTCATCTCATTGACCAGTTCAGCTATTTAAACTGTGTTTTATTCCACACCTACTTACCACGTTCAGGTTAAAAACACGTGTGTACTCTTTTCACTGAGTTCACACCCTGCGCCCAAATGTATGTACTTGTTTCATTTGCAAATGACCTCAGTGATTCCCTCTTCAAGAAATAAGAAAAGAAAAGGAAAGAAGAGGAAGAGAAGAGGAAAAGAATAAGACGTACGAACCTCGAAAGGAAAAAGGTAACTAATACAAGCTAGACCTTTCCTTCAACGGCCGTTCATCTCATCAATCTCTGATCTGCCATATATCTAATGTTGCCTAAATGTAACTATGGCGATAAACGTAAACACTGGACGATTTCCATCGAAGAAGACGTGTAAGTTTCTAACATCCCTGGTGATGTAGACATGATTAATGGGTTGAAATGTGTTGATCAATCAGTATTATAGTAAATCCGGAAGATATAGCAAAACAGTTAAGTTGACAAGGCTTTGGAGGTAAAAGTGTTGGAAAACCAGTGTTGTACCGATATAAAAAAATATATTGTCGCTTAAAATCATTTTGAAATATTTACATACAAACACTTACTTATAAACCAATGACGTAAACGATAATGACGCATTCATCATAAACACGTAGCAGTGCATGACATGCCCGTTGTTTTGTTTTAGGGATGCTTTCATGAGGAATGTTAGTACGAATTGAATTAGTATTTGATCAGTATGATCAGAGTTACTTGTGTTGTGATATGTGAAACTCTTGATAACCTCATACTCATACTCATAATATAAAAAACGATGTGGTCCGAATAAAATTAAGATATAATTTTGTATTTCTTCCATGTTTAAAAAATAACAACAAACACTGATGTATCAAATTATAATGATATACGTTTATTGTCAATGTCGGTGAACAGGTAAGGAGTGAGTGAGGAAGGGTAACACAATAATTTCCAGAGTGGTTTTACCGAACCTGATCGCCAGTCAAATATTGATCTACATTTCGGGTTAATCTATATAATAATTTCTAACACCATTTTGGGATTTTGCCTTTGCTGGCAATGTAACTACGCTCTATGGCGTTTAATTAGCGACGGTCTAATTTCTGTCTGCTGATAACCATTGTGGAAAGGATACCCTTTGCAGATGGTTTTGAATTGATCAAGAATTATTTTATTTCTGACAATCAACTGTGTTTGTTTCTTAGTGTCATCAACCGTATTTTGTTTCTTCCGGCCAGGTGTGTGTCAGTGTCAATTAGGTGTTATTCCTGCCAAGTGGCATATTCAGTACACCAGCCCTGAATATTCAACATAGGTTAAATCCGATATAGTACTTTATTTAGGACCATTCTCAGGCTGTGAAAGGGTTGTCATGAATGTAAAATAGCCAAAACCTAGTGGCCTGCACCTTCTGAATTTTGCAAACTTTTCAAAATGTTTGATTGTTTAGTGTTATTTATGTATAAATGAACACAAAAAATACTATTCGCATCAATCTGAAATTTTCACCCATTACGTCCCACCCCTACTATTATGTTTACTTTCAATCCTTTCAAATATACCGTTTATTGCTATAATTTCTATATTCATGAACCGATGTATTTATTTCATATGATATTAAAAAAGGCAATTTTACACTCGTCGCAAAATGACCCAGTCTTGTAGATGCATCATCATAGCTTTCAAAATGCTATACGAAAACATTCAAATTAATGTGTATAGTTAAATTAATTGTCAAACATCGAATTATACATCGTTAAGATTACCCTGACTACATCGTCAAATATGTTATAAGCCTAAATCATTAAGTGTTTCGAATCTTGCAACACTAAGTGCTAGTAATCAAATACCAGTATGTGTCCCGGTGTCAAGGTACACAGTCAGGCTACAATATAACAAAAAGGTTAATAAAGTTGATGCGAATTTAGCTATCCTCACGAGCTGTTCACCTACACTATTTGTAAATAAAATGCCGCATATCTAACTATAGAAAATTATAGGGTATCTCTCTCTCACTATCTATCTATCTATCTATCTATCTATCTATCTATCTATCTATCTATCTATCTATCTATCTATCCATCCATCTATCTATCTATCTATATTTATTTACCTATCTCTCTCTCTCTCTCTCTCTCTCTCTCTGTGTATTTAAATACAGGAATACGTCATCAAGAAACGAGATATTTTACTTGTTTCGTTCAGATCAACGAACGTCTTCAGAAGGAGTGAAAATTTTAAATTTATTCGATAACGGTAAAAACATATAGAAAAAGAAGAACGCAGAACGGGATGTTATTGGCACGTGTTAAACTATTTGGAAAACGAAAGAATAATGAAACGCGTGCGGCAGAGACCTTAAATTGGGAAAACGAGGAGAAAGAAAAAGAGAGGAAAAAATAAAAGAAATGAACATATGAATGAAATATAGTTAAAATAAAAGGTTACTTTTAGTGGGATCGCACTTATTTAAGCGGTAACGTGATATATTGCATTGTTTCAGTGCGGGTTTTGCCAGATGTTTGTTTAAAGAATAAGATCCGAATCTGAGGTTCACAGTAGATGGTGATGAGAGAACTATCATAGCGCTTCCGATGCACTTGCAACGTTGCATAGAGTATTGGGTCTTGAGAAAGGTGCATCGAAAACGCTATAATACTAACTATATTATCTAACGTAAATCTCAGACTCGATCTCGTTCCTTAAGCAAACATCTAGCAAAAACAGCACTTAAACAATGCAACTATTACATTTTATCCATATTCCCCTTTCGTTTTCCTTCTTTTCTCTTTTTATTCCCTTTTTCTCATTTTAACATATCTACCGCACGCGTCTCGTTAAGTAAATAATGGTTAAATTCCAATAATTAAATTTTTATATATTTCTTCTTACAATTCAATCTAGCTTGACGATCGTTTCGCGCACAAACCAACAACCGGAAATAAACATTTAATTACATGATCTTTGATTTATGCCGCTCATCAGAATCCTAAGTGCATTACAAGTTTATTCCCAGTTGTTTAGTTTAGCGCGAAACGACTGTCAAGTTATACTGGACTGTGTTGTATGTCAATAAAAAAATAAATAAAGACCTGGTCATTGGAATTTTTACATACTATTGTTTACCTATTTATGATTTTACCGTGACTAGTTTTGGTCAATTAAAAAAAATATATTCTCAAATATATATATATATATATATATATGAAAAAGAAAAAGATTGTCTATTATCCTGATGGGGATTTCTGTACGAATCGAACATTTACATTTGCAATAAATAATATGTTTATTTAAAAAAAAGTCTCTCCATTATACTGGTTTACTAATTCTTATAACGTGCAACCAGGGAACACCACATGAGGGCATTGTTACACAACGAGCTTCGGTAACAACTGAGCCACAAGATTAAGCGACACCATGTCGTTTAAAAAAGAGGGAAAATATTGTCATTTATCCTGATAAAGATTCATGTGTGAATCGAAAATTTGAATTTTCAATAAATAATGTTTATTTAAAAAAAAAGTCTCTGCATTTTATTTGTTTCTAAAACCGTTTCAAATTACAAATTTATATGAATTCTATACAGTGAAAATATATTACTAATGTATATATATATATATATATATATATATATATATATATATATATATGTGTGTGTGTGTGTGTGTGTGTGTGTGTGTATGTGGTCTGTCAACGGAAAATCATAAGCGCAAAAGTTGAAGAAAAATAATATATAAACACTGAGAATAAACGTGCAACTTACCATTTCGTGCCGTGTTTATTGAACGATTTTAGAAGTAATGTAAATCCCAATTTCAGTTTTTTTATGTGTTTTAGGATAGTCAGGAAATTCCATGAAGTGTGAACAGAGTTGTTGAAAACGGCGAACTAAAATTAATATTGATATTTCTCAAGTGGCCCCAGGGGTCGCCTTTTATAGTCATATGTGGGGTGTTTGTTGTATGGTTTATTTCCTAAGCAGGGAAGAAAAGGAAAATAATAATAAGAAGGGAACAAAGATTTTCAGTTAAACCTGTCTGCTCGGTGTAGGTGAAGGATTGTTGTCTTTGAACCACAGCGTTATTTTCTGTAGGGTGTACTGTCTCACACACATCCGGTAGGTATGACAAAATGAAAAAAAAAAAAGGTGGGACTAATGTTCACTAGATGAATCCAATTATCTGCCCGGGTGGGGTAATTGTCTGATAAGCCATAATTGGTGTTTATATCTAAAATTGAAATTCTGTGATTTGTATGTGTGTCTGTAGATACATAAATATATACACACATATATATACATCAATATATATATATATACATGCATATATATACATGCATGTATACACACATATGTACCTATCTGTTTGCTAGCTTACATGGTGCATATATCTACATCTAGTTTAGTTTAGGAAGTACGTGTTTTGTATGTGTGTGTGTTTTTGAGAAGTAAGTTAAAATAGCAGTGTTTAAATTGAATTGACTGTGTGATGTGTATATCTCTTTATTTTAAAGGCATGTTTATTGGTAATTTGCTGAAAAGAGTTTATAGGGACTCAACATTCCGATATCTGAGTTTAACACCTTGTATAGGTGTTTAATTTGTAGATCTATTTTATTTCGTTCTTTCTGCGGTGCTGTGTGAAATGGAAACCTGTTTGTAATAATATACATTTTATGTTGTATATTGTGTCGTTTTGTAAGTTGTAATGTCTTGTATATATATATATATATATATATATATATATATATATATATATATATATATATATATATTGTGTGTATTTATACAGCATTTTTTTGTTTATGCAAACATTGTTAAAAATAGCAGAATTCGCCTGTTTAATTATACCTTTTTTATTATTTCTATTTTTACTGATAGTATTTTTTGTATTAAAATCGAAATAAAAAATAAATGTTCCATAGGTTTCACAGGTTTTGACATCTGAGGATGATACGACGAAGAATCGAAAACGTTAGTTAAACCTGTGAAACCTATGAAACATTTATTAATTGTGTTTTAGTTTAATACACAAAAGACCATCGTAAAAATTGAAAAAATAAAAACGGTAAAATTAAACAGACGAATACTGTTATTTTTAACATATATATATATATATATATATATATATATATATATATATATATATATACATATATATATATAGTCATCTTAATGACTAAAAATTGATTTTATGAACACGTAAAATTATTAATTTTAATTTAGCATCGATAAATTATATTTTAGAATTTTTTAGATGACAATTTCTAATTATTATTATCTTGATTATTATATTCACAACATTTGTGTGATATAACCTCCTTCAGCTACTTATTTAAACACTCGGCCATCATTATGTCCAATACTGGAATATTTTTTTTTTTTTTTTTTTTTTTTGTCTGGTGCTTCGAACAGGCGTGTTCAGGCTTGCTGGTTGTTCAACTCGCCCTGGCTGATGTGAGGATCCTGTGAGACAAAGGAACCGCACCAGCATGTGCTTGCATGTGCACGATAGAATTGGTGTCGGCTTGCCTGCACGCCGTGTATCCGACAATTTGGGGTTGGTCCGGGATATTAGCGAGGTAGGCATCAAGAGAGCGCTTAAATTGTTCCACAGCAGCATTTTTTATATCCCGAATACACCTAGGCATGGCATTGAAGAGTTGTGACCCCTGTACAGGTAAGCTCGTTTCAAAAATGGTTCGTATTTTCCCACCAGTTTTTAGCGAGGGAACAATACAGTGCCTCCCGCGGCGTTCATTGTCTCGGGCTTGAATGTGGCCATTAATGTTCGGTACCTTTCCTTCCAATATCTTCCAGATGTAAATTATCCGGTACCTTTCACGTCGTCTTTGCAGCGAGAACATTTTTGTCTTCTTCAGACATGACCAGTAGTTCCGATCAGCTTGAATTTTCCGTAGAAAGGACCACTGAATGGCTTCAAGCTTTTGGATGAGCCTAGGGCTACTTGGGTTCCACAAGACAGAACAGTATTCCAAAACTGGAATGACCAAGAATATATACACAATTTCAAACAGAACCCGTTATTTAATCAATCTGAGTAGATAGTTCTCGCTCAGTCAGTGACCGAGTAGAAATGTTAATGTTAAGTAATTTTTTTTTATCATTCTCTGTTATTATCGCCTTTAGTGAAGATTAAACCATCAACCATAGAAGACTTTCCCTTAGAACTTACTGTAATGCATATATATTGCGGGACGGGCCCACAAATTAGTTTAAACTATTTTTTTTTCTGCGTGGCGTAGTATGTTTGAGCTCATTCTTTACAATACGTGCCTTATAAGAACTTGTCAGAAACCTTTGATCTTGAGCCGCTAATATAAATATTATTATCTTTCTGTTTCAACCTTTGACCTTGAGCCGCTAATATAAATATTATTATCTTTCTGTTTCAACTTTTGACCTTGCAACCATTGAAGTATCAAATCGTTGTAAACATAAGAATGTTAAAGTCGGATTTAATATCAAGGTATAAGTATAATAATGATTGTTCGGTTCTCATTTCTCGCTTAAAAAATAAATTCTCTCGTTTTAGGTGATAGTCTTTCAATTTTGTCTCGATTATTTAGTTCCAGATACTCTTTAAAAAAAAAAGATTGCTGAATTAAACTGGTTTTAAAAGATTCTCGATAAGTTTTTTGCATAATTTTATGATTTGGAAAGTTGCAATTTCAAATCAGGTTTCATTTAATTACGCGTTTCGTTTATAATTTCTTTGACGTATCCCGTTTCTTACTATGATCGATGTTTTCATAATACAATGTGTTTATTTCATAAAATGTAAAAATATTCAAATTACACAAAAGTAAAACACAAAACAGTTTAGAATCTTATCAGCGCTACAAGCTATTTATTTGAATTCATCATATGTACATTTGTATTAAACAATTATGTATGTAGTTTACTGAAGAAGAATTGAAATCTTTCTGGTTTATGTCTGTAGTTACGTACATATATACATGTTTATTTGACTATTATATTTTATACTTATGTAAAAAAAATGCCTATTTTATATCAAATCCGAATCTGATTTATATTTACGTTTGCATCGTTTGTGGAGTAAACCAGTATTATTCTAAATTTAATTCGTTCTTGGGTATGACCCTGTATTCATCTCGTGATGGACCTTAAATCTGGAGCTTTGGGGGGCACAGAGTAACCCCTTTGTTATCATTACTCCTATTTACACACTCGCCTGAAGTGCTAGTATATCTAAGGATCCGATATACGTGGCCTGTCTAAAAGATATCCGACCTTAAGCCAGAAAAAATATTTCAAATACGTGACGGAGTTAAGACTGAACTCCCCTTCAAAGTAGGCCCCTTGTTCTTGTACTTACTTAGCACACCGATCCATCCACTGCCGGAAACAACTCTGAGAGTCTTCTTTTGGAACGGTGTTCATCTCAACAGTCGCGTTCCGCATTATCTCTTATTTCGCACCCTCTCAACAACAGCGGTACTCCGAGCAGTTTTGGGCCTACCAGAACGCTGGTCTCTTCTCGCTGATGTGCGCCCATTTTTGAATCGGTTGAACTACTCCTTAATTTTTGTTACACATTACACTTTCTCCAAACACCTGCTGAATCTTACGCGACGGTGGAGAGGAACACTTCCAGAGGTTTTTCCGGCAGTGGATGGATCGGTTTGCTAAGTGTGCGCAAGCACAAGAGGCCTACTTTGAAAGGGGATTAGGGTCCAAACACCGTCACGTATTTGAAATATTTTTTTCTGGCCTAAGGTCTAATACTTTTTAGACAAGCCTCGTATATAGGTTAAATAGCATTTTTTCGATCATGAACCTAAATTGCTTCGGACACATTTGCGCAAAGTGGTCGACTATACTCCATCCCACAAGTACGAAACTAATCGTCCTCGGCTCTTTATACCTTTTCCCGCTAGCCTATTTCTCAACGCTATCAACTATCCAAGCTTCTTCCAACTGTCGTTGGTATAATAATAAACTGCAATGAAACCCCAATTCAGACGTTTTATGATGTGTGAATTAACCCAGTACTTACCACTACTCCTAACTCTACTCTAACCTTGAGTGGTAGTACCTGTCTGTGACTCATGTATAGGTTAAATAAAAACTACTGTTTAAAAAGTATTAATTCAGAAAAGATAAGATGACATATAATTAATCTACAACGCAATCGTATACTAAACCTATGCACGATTTCGAAATGATCCAACGACATATGAAATATCCACTAACCAAACGATTATAAAGAACGCGCTATTGTCTTCTCTTGTAATAGAAAAATGATTTCCGTGTCGAAGATTATGTTTACACCAACGGTTTTCACGTTGTCTTCAGCAGATTACTAACCGTAGTATTGTTTACAAAAGTTTTTGAAACAGCTGTGTTGTTGTATAATTTATATTATTCGGATTACTGTTCTCATCTTGAGTGTTATTCTCACAACATTTCGGCCGATGTAACCTCCGACTTTCTTCAAGTGTATCTAGTCGACCTCGGGAATCTTTCTGTCGAACTCGTGAATCTGCACGGAATCTCAAACGAGACGCTTTTTTAAATCCACGGGGGTAGCATGTTTCGGTAAATCGCAATTACTAGTGTCGCCCGCACTGAGGATAGAACCTTCAACCTTAAGAAAACTACACCTATAATTTAGTTTTATTCAGTACTTTATACATTACACCATGAGTCCTTGTGGACAATTCTAGTATGGATTTTGAGAGCCTTAATCTTATTATTGTATTTTAGAAGTACAGTCTTACTATTTATCGCTATAGATTACTAATTATTACTACATATTACTATATATATATATATATATATATATATATATATATATATATTACTACATATTACTATATATTACTATATACATATATATATATATATATATATATATATATATATATATATATATATATATATATATATATATATATATATTATAGTGTCCATATTTATTATTTATAGTTAATGGTTCTACTATTGTATTAAATTCTATACTAGGTAAATCATTGTTGTCCAACATATGCGCTGCTTCTTTGAGTCGTCTTACTCTCTATCTATAATTTTTACTTTGTCCCATAAGGGTATTGATTTACTCAACTCCAGGAGTTAGGCACAAGGCCAGTTTTTATCTTACTCCCACAAGTAAGATGTGACCCAAGGTCGGGTCGAGAAAGTGGGGTTTAAAAATTGCCTGGGCAACCCCGTCGGCATTCCCCGGTAGGTGCGCCACAGGCAGCAAGCAACAAACCTACTCAACCCAAAGAGGGGAGGCAAAGCCTGGGAAGATGGACCTCCCAGACCTGCACAGGACAGACCCATTGACCGGCGTAAATCAAGACCCGAAGGCCAAGACAAAAGCAGTATGGGGTGCAGCATCCATCGGAACAGATACCACACTTTGATCCTAGCCAAAAGTTTCCTCCATATGTGGTCAGCCATACCCGACTTTTCGATATCTCCAGGTATAACGGCTTTCCGGTGTTTTTCTAGCCTTACTTTTAGTGGGCGACATGTTTGACCGTTGTATTTTTTTCCACAGTTACATGGAATTGCATGCACACAGTTCTTAGTCAGAACTTTTTCTATGGGGGGTTTGACTCGCACAAAATATTTTTGGGGAGTTGAGTCGCCACTTCATACGATCCTGATGTCATATGGATTACATATGTTTTTAATTTTTTCTGACAAGCCTTTCATAAATGGTATACAAACTGTGGTGAGTGTTAGGGTGGTGCCATTTGGTGGTTGGTGCAGATTTTTTGGAGTTGATATCATGCTTTCTGGATAGTTGTTTCGGTGGAGGGTTTCTCTTAAACTGTCCATCTCCTCTTGAAATGTATTGCTGTTACTACATATTGACATTGCTCGATGTTGTAGGCAGCGGACGATTCTTTTCTTTACATTATATGGATGGTGGTAGTTGAAATTTAGATATTGTCCAGTGAGAGTTGACTTTCGATACACAGATGATCTCAACCTCTGATCAGTGGGAGTTATCAGCACATCTAGGAAGTATAAATTGTTATTATGTTCCGTTTGCATTGTGAACTGTATAGGTTGACGGAGAGAGTTCTCATGGTCTAGTAATATGAGAACAGTAGTCCGAATAATCCAAATTATTCAAATGATACATCTCATGAATTCAGAAACTGTGTTGTTGGTTGACATTTTTGGTTTTCGTAGAAATCGCAATGATGACCGTAGCACTAGTAGGCGTTATAGTCGCTGCAGTGATGTAAATCTTTTTGCCTTTTGACGTTCTTTTTGTTGTAACCTTTTGTCTTTGTTGGCTTAGTAGTTACCGTTCTGCCTCACCTCATCTCTCTTCTTTTGTTGTAACTAATAATTGGAGCAAAAACAACTCCATTAGTTTGTTGGTTTCTGTTTCTGTTTCTGTTTACGAATACATTAGTTCGTATAAGATAGCAAATTATCCTAGCTAGACAATTGCATAGTATAAATCCCGCCCCGTACATATTGCAGATGTGGATGGAAAAGTGTGAAAAGACATATGTTCGATTCGAAGTCGAATACACAAAAAAAGTATCTCTCTCACTACCTTATTACAACAACATCCTGTCATGACGTAACTTTCTCACACGTTAACTTAATATTCTAACTTTGATTTCCAGTGAGATTGCACGCTTTCTACTAAGTCTACCTTCATAGGAAAACTTCGGTTTTTAATGCACCCATTCCCAATATTGCTACAATAGGAGAAAGAATAATAACAAACAAATTAAAATTCCTAAATCTAATTGGATAAATCGCTCTTTAAGATAGATAAATAAATTCACTTACGTCAGCTATTTCATACATATTTTATAAATTATTTGTTAGAATAACATGCGACTTTATAATTTGCCATCTGGTCAAAACTAATATTTTACCACTTCAGGGGCTTGGTTTTGTGAAATACGAAACCTTTAATCATTTCAAGTTCACAACGTGAACGGCAATGTGGCTCTGCGAATCTGAAATATTTTACGACATTAACATAAATTACGAATGTCTTACTGTTGTGCAGTTAAAATATTAGTCTGACTTGGAACTTTTTGCAAAACAAACTCAGATTACAAAATTTAATTCCTTGTAATAATGAAGAATATTATTACTTATCACTAAATTATTTTTGAACTGACCGCAGTAAAGAAATCTGTTGCTAAAGTTGTTGGGAAGATAGCTGGATCATTCTACCGCTCCAGAATGTACCTAACGCAATCCTCCTTATACGAGTCAGATACATCCTAAGATGGATTACTGCTTCTTCTTTTTTCGTGTGAATCAGATGATTCTGGTGTTGGCATTAGTTTCCCCGATGTTTTTCTAGTTTGAAATCTTTCTGGAAAGACATCGGGTACTTACGGGAAGGACCACGAGAAGGTTGCCAACATCCTTAAGTGACAGTGATACTGTGGAACCGACTGGATTCGAACTTGGAACACCCAGATCTCCAGTCCGTGTCGATATCCACTTAACCACTGTCACCCCTCCGGATTACTGCTGTTACATCTGCTCTTCCTTTGACAGAGTACACTATCGATTTCAGATCTAGTGAGGGATGCCCTATTCTCTTCTCAGCAGCGTTTTCTCACAGAAAACATTGCTAGTCTTTTAACGAATACAGATTTTGTCCCCAAAAATGTCCTATCCGTGGAACAAAATACCATGGCACTTCTTCCATGTTGAAAACTTCTCACGCCTGACAGTATCCTATATCTCTACAAAACCGTCACCCGCCTATGCATGCAGTATTGTTTTCTACATCTGGGCTGTTGCACACTTACCTTCTCTCTCTCTCTCTCTCGCTCTCTCTCTCTCTCTCTCTCTCTCTCTCGTAGACAGGGTCCAAAAAAGAGTCTCTATTTAAATAGGTCCATCACTATCTACAAAACTCTATTCCTTGTCCTATCGCCACAATGTCGCATCCCTGTACTAGTTTTACAAGTACTCCAATGGAATGTGTGTTCGATGAACTTGCTGCTCTGATTCCATCCCTCGACTCGACATAAATACACCCGACTAACTCGACAATCAATTACATCACATCTATTCACTGTAAAGGTCCCCAGTTGCCGGAGAGCTTTCTACTCTCTTAGCTTTTATCGAACTGTCAACCTTTGAAACTCCATCCCTGCTCCCTGTTTCGTTGACTGTACCGGAATGCAGAAATTTAAATGTAATGTAAAAAAATCTTGTAGAACAACTCCTCACTGAGGATGCCCTTATACTTCTGGTCCCTAATCCGCAGTAGCACTTTGCGTCTCAGTGGCGATATACTTTACCTGTAGTAAATCAAAGTGAAAAAAGAATCAAAACAATATGGTCGTCTTTACACTTGTTGAGCATTTCTCATCAACAATAAAATTATGCATTTTGCACACATCATTCCAATCCTCTCATAGTATGGTTCATCATCCAACTGGCAATCCCATTGACTCATATCCTATAGTAACATTTTATCTTCGTAAGTTGTGTGTCATATAATAGAAAAATTGCATAAAAAGAATCTTTCCTTACAAAGGAAAAGGAAACTTAAGCACTGTTGCTTCATTTTATCACATATCACAACTGTTTCCAGGTTTTTCTTGTCGTGTTTGTGAACTGACTCCCCTATTTACTCCCCAATTTTTTTTTTCTTGATACTATTCAAATGTTTTTATCTGAAAAAGAAATCCAACATATTAATTTCATGAGCTTGTGGAGAAAATATGATAAAATACAAAAATAAAGACATTTTTTTTTGCTACGAGAACATCTATGATAAGAAAGCGAAAATCAAAGACGCAATGTTTCAAATATGTTTTCCAGATGGAAAAAAGAATTGGCTCACGTCGAAAAAAAACCGCCATTTTTTGTTTTTGTTTTTAAAAGAAAGTGTGATTAAAAATATCCCGGATGTTTCTATGGACAAATGTGTTGATATCATCAAATACGTTTTTATGATTATGTTAGTGTTATTGTCGCGTCTTCTATAAATGTAGAGACTTTATGTTTAAATTATTTGAACCACTATTCACATTTTGCTTGTTATATTCACAATTTTCCGGCCAATGTAAACTCCGACCTTCTTCAAGAGAGTAGAAAGTTGACTTGGGGTTTACTTTTAGCAGCCTTGTAACTCTCGCTTCCCTTGTTTTGTCTTTTAGTCCTCAAATTCCATGAGCGATGTTTCTGACAAAGAGTGAAGAATTGCTATTTTCTGAGTTGAAATCTATTAATCAAACACTTATAGTTGGCTAGTTTTTAACCTTGAAGTAGTATTTTGTTTAGTTTCTTACATCAAGAGGCTTCATGCCTTGTCTGGAGCGATTCCATAAAAGTGGTGCATCTTTCCAAACTTGTTTTCACATGCATTTAAGTTCTATAGAGAGTTCCACATGTTTCGTTGTTTTTGGTGTGTTAAACATTTGCTGCTTCTTCGTCTATTCTGTGATGATTTTGTAATTGGTTTCCTAACTTTCAGTGTATATGTTTAGTCAGTCTTTTCGTGAGGTTCTGTTACAGCATTATTATTATTATTATTATTATTATTATTATTATTATTATTATTTCCTCACTAGAAGTTTTGACACAAGTCAGTACAAGTAATTGCTCACTGACAATAACCAATGGTGTTCCATGTACTCTGAGTGACAACAAGTCTTACCAGATTTCCAGCACTCTCCATCTCTTGTAGATAACCAATGCAAATAGCTTTGCATTATCGCAACAGCTGTTTACGATTGATTTCTTGCTAGCAACGACCTCTGAAATTTTAGTTGCACTAAGCCTTTCCAAGGTTTCAGTAATCTCCGCACCCTTCCAGTGGAGGTCTGATCGGTGCTCTCTTCCATCTGTCTTTTCATCCTCTTGAACCCTTCTCAACAGTTTTGTGTGGTATGAGCTAATCACGTGTGACTTCTGTTGGAAGGTGGTCAGTTTAATGGATTTCTAGCGGAGTTCACTTCCTTTAAGCTCGTTAGAAGTTTTTTTCTATATATTTACTTTTCATTTTAAATTGGCTGTGGTAAATTCGTGTTCGGTGTGTATGCTGGTTGGTTGTCGCATTCAAGGATTTTCTTAAAGATATCAACTGTTTTCCTCATTGCCGTTCGTTGTATGGTCTCCACTTTCCCTTTTATCTCAAGTTCTCTTAGTCTTTTTTCCAGTTTTTTCGGGACTGTACTTAGTGTTCCTACAATGTATCTGGTATTATAGTGTTGCTTTTCAAGTTCCATATTCATCCACACTTTAAATAAAAAGAATATTTCTGGCAGATGAGCGTTCGTTCGTTATACTGGTTGGTTTCCGCATTCAATAATTTTTCTGAAGATTTCGTTTGTTGTTTTTCAGGACTGTTCCTAGTTCTCATACAATTATTGGTATTATAGTGATCTTCTTCATGTTTCATATTTATTTCAGTTCTCTGGCAAGTTCCAAGTATGTTGTTTGTTTTTTTGCCTCCTTTTTCTCCACCCTGTAAACTGCTCGGGCGACTAAATCTACGATTTGATAAGGTTTTCCATCTTGTAGACTACTATTACGTCTAGTGCCCCTGCTTGAATACGTTTGTTTGTTAGTACCTCCATGTCCCAGAGGGTTTTGTGATTTTTATTTTCAAATATTGTCTCTGATTGGTTTCTATACAATTTGTCTGCATATTTGATGTGAGAACGTTTGCATAGTTCCATATGGACTGTCTTTCCTTGTCTTTCCTTTCATGCCTGTTTTTGTATTGCCTTTCGGTTAGTCTGATGCAGTGACATATTATGTGGTTTACTGATTCATCTCTTTGTCCACAGAGTCTACATTAACTGTTTTCTTGGGTTTTACCTATTTTAGCTTATCGTTGTTTTGTGTGGCTGTAAATAACAATTTCGTTTCCCTGTTCAACTGACGTTTTCGTAGCTATGTCCAGGTATGTTCCTGTATCTCGTCAGTTTCATGAATTTTCTATGTAGTTTTTTTTTCGATTTATTAATCTTTTCTTGTCTTATTGTATTCAGTTTCAATGCTCTCTGTATTGTCAATTTTCCTGTGTTTCTTACTGCAATGATGAACTTTTCTGAGTTCTGGGTTATGTATTATTGCCCAGCTTTTTGTGTCATCTACACGTTCGTCTATACTTAGCAACCCTCTTCCCCCTTATTTCATTTTTACATAGAGTCGGTCAGTATTATACGTTGGCTTTAGTGCATTATAAATGATCATTGTTTCCTAATTTTCTAGTCCAAGTTCCTGAATTCTTCTTTTGTTCAGGTGCCTATTAATTCTTCAGAATATCTGAGTAGTGAAACTGACAGGGCGTTTATTCCTATGATCGGGTTTCTACTAAATAACTTAGTTTCTAAGTGTTTCCATTTGTCCTTTTCGTTTCTCTTGATTTGATGGAGTCTGCTTCAAGAACTCCCAGATATTTGTATATATACTGTTCGCTATTTTCCTCAATTTAATCATTGCAAGGTTGTTCCATGTCCTCCGCTGTCTATTATTATTATTATTAGTAGTAGTAGTACTCACTAAGAGCTCTCACACGGGTTATCATCAGCGATTACTCACTGATAATAACTGAGATTTTTACTGTAGTCTGGGTGACCACAATTCCCTCTAGATTTCCAGTACTTTTCACCTCTTTCGACACCCTTTGCAAATGACTTTGCCTTATTGCAACATCCACTAACTATTAATTTCTCGCTGTCCGCGACCATTGGTGTTCACTAGTCTTATTAGTGATCTCCCTCCTCGGTCTTCCCATCCTTCTTGACCCGTCACAGGTATTTCGTGTGATATCAGCCGAGTAAGTGTTGAGCTAAGTAGCACGAAATATGATCATCTCAAAGACAGGAAATACCTATTGGCCTTAGTCTTGAAAAGACCAAGACTATAGGTAAGAGGAATACAGTCAGCAGAGAAGAGAGTTCTACAAGCCTCTAATTCTTGGAAAGAAGCTACTGGATAGGAAGCTATATTACAATGATATATCAAAACAGCGAATTGACGGAGACCACTAGACTAAATAGTAAAACGAGCTAGAACAAAAAGAGGCATGGAATAGATAACAAAATTCCATAGAACACATCCCATAATAGTACTTATAGAAAAGACTGAAACTAGAAACATAACGTCTGGGGGTGTAAAGAAGAATAATGGGTGGGGCCAATCAAATTATAGATATGTTTTTCCACCTTATCAAGAAAACTCAAATGGGACAGAGATTCATCAGACCAAACATGGCAACAGTACTCCATGCATGGTCTAATAGCAGATTTGTAGAGATAGAGAATAGCCACAGGTGTGGGAAAATGCTTAAAGCAATAGAGGAAACCGAGTTTACGAGAAGCAGAAACAGCAATCGATTTAATGCATGAACTCAAAGAAAGATTTGATGACAGAGAAATACCAAAATAAGTTTTAGAGTCGATTTCCTTTCAAGAGCAGAGCCATTTATGAGAATCCTAGGAGGAAAAGGGACATGCCTACGATTGAAAGGCACGCGTTCAATCTTAACATGCTTAAACGAGATAAGCCATTTCGTACCCCAATCCACAACTGAACCTAGGTCAACTTTTAGATCAGTTACATATTTCAACTGATCCGAGAAAGATGGGCGAGAAGCAACACCAGAATAGAGAGTTGTATCATCAGCATAGATGTTAATTTTCTTAATGATATTCCCTCGAAGATCCTTTATATAGAGTAGAAATAGTGCTGTGCTTAGAATAGAGTCTTAAGGAACAACATCATTTATAAGAAAAGAGAATGAAGTTATTCGCAAGTTTCGATAAAAAAAAAGACCTGCTACTTCAAGAACCTGGCCACCAACACCGGAACCTGAAGTTTGTGTAGAAGACCAGAATGCCACACTCTGTCGAACGCCTTCAAAATGTCAAGCGCAAGAGTTGTTACTCTTTCCGCTCAATTACAACAATTAAAAGATCAGCAGTTGAACGAAAACCACGAAAGCTGTACTGAACACAGCTAAAGATGCCCATACTTTACAGAAAATGAACAAGCTGGTCGTTGACCAACCTTTCAAAACTTTGCTAATAACAGTTAATTACTAAAACACTGTTGACCATATTCATTTTCTGTCTTTATTACATCATCCATAGAACAATTTATGCTTTAATTTGTTCATCACATATATATATATATATATATATATATATATATATATATATATATATATATATATATATACATAATCCCCCATCTCCTGACCACAGCATTAATTTCTCAAGTAAAACTGAGCTTCATACTGAAGAGCCCCTGCTTCACAAATAAGTTGATTACGGGGAAGTGGTTCACAAA
Source organism: Sepiola atlantica (assembly GCA_963556195.1). Lineage (NCBI taxonomy): Eukaryota > Metazoa > Mollusca > Cephalopoda > Sepiida > Sepiolidae > Sepiola > Sepiola atlantica. The sequence continues at coordinate 177,913,807 of OY744515.1, read as the reverse complement.
AATCATGGATGATAGAGATGCAGTAGACATTTTCTTCTTTGACTTTGTCAAAACTATGATTAAGTGAATCTGTCCTACAAGCTCTAGGCCTATCGCTTTCAACCACAAAGATAAAGTGTAGCCTCTCATGCTAGCTTTACCTTTCAGGTGCATGTCAATAGCTCTCTCTCTCTCTCTTGTGTTTCTAATGTAATTAGTGGCGTTCACCTAGGCTCAATACTAAGTCCCTTGCTGTTTCTGATGTTCGCTATGGCCTGCCACAGAATATCTCTCAGAAAGTTCGTCTTGTCGCCGATGACGTCGAGATCATTACTCTCATAGGTGACTTCGAAGATATTCATAGATGCCTCCATCAAGTCTGGAAATGGTCAAACATGAGATTTTTCTCTCAATGTTAACATATACACCCACTTAAGAGACGGTTCTTCACCAAACACACCACTTGATTTCGAACCTGGTCGATTGATTCTATAGTAAACGACTCAGAGAAAGGAATTTAATGTTGTGATCAATTCCCCATTTTACTCCGAATGCCAAAATGCATTCAAACGGCAAATCATGACGGCTGTGCGCTTTTACTCATCTATCGCTCGTTTGCCATCGCGATAGCCGGCACCTTTCTACCGCTATACGTATCTAGTGCGAGCCATTCTGGAATATGGCATCCGAGCTCCATCTTCCTATTTCCTTCCAGATATACAACGCCTGGAGCAATTTCAGGGACTTGCAACGCGGATAGTCCATGCAAACCACATATTCCTACGAACAACGCTTGGAGACCCTTAACGTGTATTCGCTGGAGCGTTAGCGGCTGTGTGGCGACCTCATTCTCGGCTTCAAGAACATGCACGGCAAGTAAAATGTTTCTTCGTGATCTTTTCTTCACACCAACTTCACAGAGAGGACTTCCTGGAAACTTAGAGAAAAAGTATATGAGACAGTTTCAGCTTAATATTACTGAAACGTATTTTATTGTTCGGTGCGCTTTACGATGGATCAGGCTGCGAAAAGCCGTGTGCTGTCTGCAGACAACAAAACAGTCAAGGCAGCGCTGGGTGATTCGTGGCCGCTGATCTTTGGATAATTACCCTCACTTGAGTGCGGAGCATGCGAGAAGACGTGATTCTGGCGTAAACTATAATTTACGTAAATTTAAAGATACTTTTCGATGAGTTTTTCACCCCAGCGCAAAATCGTAGTCTATAGGGTATCTAGCAAGAAAAATGTACTATATGCTATTTCGTATCATTAGATTCTGTGTACGTGTTTCTGCTCCGTAAAACAGCCTGTCAAAGGTATGGCGATGTCTGTCATATCCAGGCTTAAAATCCTCCTGGACAAACATTTAGACGGTATGTAGAAGTTAACATCCTAACTATCATTTTACATGGCTTGTTGCACGTTGGTTTTTCTTGTCAATGAGTTTCATTTCATATAACGGATGCTGATACCCGAGTCACAGGTGCTCAAGCAGAAATTATATATATATATATATATATATATATATATATATATATATATATATATATATATATATATATATATATATATATATAAAGTAATATGGGTTGGTCGTTCATTTAAAGCATTGCTGGATTTGTTAATAAAATTGAAAATATAAGCCATTAACAATGCAAGATAAATTTTTTTTTTACATTAATCTTATTAATTTCGGAATAAAATTCAATTATCAGAGGTGACCAGTATTGAGTATTTTTTTTTCATAAAAAACCCCAAGAATAACCAAACTTATTTCTTTGTTACTTGATAAACGTCTCTCCGCGCTGGTGGTGTTGGCGGTTATGATTCAAATTCCGGTGTCGAACGAAAAGCGTGACTCGCTCGTGTAGGTAAAGTAACATGGGTTGGTCGTTCATATATATATATATATATATATATATATATATATATATATATATATATATATATATATATATATATAAAGAGGGTAGTGCAGTATTAGTGCAGTTCCAACGAGAGAAAAGGATATATGTAAAGGAGTAAGGCTACCAACAGTTGTAAAAAGTTTTTTCAACATTTAGTTATTATTTTGTTATTTTATAATTTTATAATTTTATATAACGCGTTTTAAGCAGTGGTCCGCCTTCATCAGATATGTGAATCCATTTGAAGAAATGTCTTCCGATTTGATAGAGTGTTGTTTCCTTTTTAGGAAAATTTTATATATATATATATATATATATATATATATATATATATATATATATAAAGATATATATATAAAGATATATATATATAAAGATATATATATAGAAAGATATATATATATATATATATATATATATAAATATATATATATGTGTGTGTGTGTGTATTTGTGTGTGTGTATATATGTAAAGTTGTAGTTCGACTTTGTCTGTTAACGAATTCTGCAACGGTTGATTATTGGAATGCTGATTTTCGAGGTATGTACTAAACTTGCGCTCCGTGGCACTGAAATCAAAATCAACATTCAAAAGAAAGCAATAAAAAACATGAACGAAAATACCATTTCCATCTACAACTTTTAAGAAAAACATTTACTTTATCATGAGATTAAAAGATAATCAAATTTCTCTTTTCTTAGAAGTAATTCATGAACGCTGATTTTGTGATAGAAAACAAAGATAGTCCGTAATAAATTACATTCATTTTCTTTTTGTTTTGTTTTGTTTCACATTTTGAATGTTTTTTTAGTTTATTGTAATTTGTTTTTCCTCGGACGTGAATTTGATTTCAGTTTACATACGTCAACTAATTTAAGCCATTTCTTTTAAAAATAGTTCTTATCTGCGCCTGCCATGGTTTATCTTTATTTAACATTTTTTAAAATTCTATTTTCATGCTTTTATTCTACTTTCTCTCACACTAATCTAATATTGCCACACGTTTTTATCGTTTAATCTCATAAACCAAAGAAAAAGAAGCAAAAAGAGATAAATCAATCGCACGAGAGGAAAGCTGATATTCGACATCATTAAATCAACATCAATGCGCATATCAGGACTTGCAAATAAAACACACACACGCATATAAATGCGCACACACATCTCTCTCTCCGTCCCTCCCCCCCTCTCTCTCTCTCTCTCTCTCTCTCTCTCTCTCTCTCTCTATATATATATATATATATATATATATATATATATTTATGTAAGGAGGACATTTTTAATAGCAAAATAAGTTAGCAAAACATTAATCGGGAACAAAACTTAGATCTAATATCCGGAACGTTTTTGTTCTTGTTTTTAAGGGAAGTGGGGTCTGATGAACTCTGCTAGGAAGCCATGTGATAAAATACTGTTTTGTTTTTAAATTCCCGAAACAGTTTTTCATTGTAAGCAACTGATTATCCCTTAAATAATGTTAAGACTAGAAAAAATTCTTGGAAGCAAACTAATACAGTGACTGTACAAAGCAAATTGACTTACAAGAAAAGTAATTTTCCACCGAAGGACTTGGGACTAAATGTGTGTTTTTTTCTGTTGTTTTTTCATATAGTTTTAATGGTTGAAAATCCTCCGAGACTATATATATATATATATATATATATATATATATATATATATATATATATATATATATATATGTATATATATATTAGAAAAATACCCGTCCTAGAACGGGTAAAATGAATTATTCGAACATACAGTTTTGCACATCCTTTATATTCCATAACCAACATTCAAATCAATATATAATGATACTAAACCATACTTTTAAAATATTTATCCAAAGCAATTACATAATTTTAGTTCAAGAAAGCATTTAGAATTTTTAAGAGGGTCTTTAGAAAAAAAAAGAAGAGAATCTCGATGTATTTGTGTTTAATGACTATAACTCAGATTTAGTATGTAATCTTAAATATTTGAATTCAAATACACACAAAAACATAAGTTTTGAGAATATTTATTAGTTGATGTGTAATTGATGTTTGACACATTTTTAGAATAGGAAAATAGTATGTAAGTGAATTTTCATAAAAGTCTTCTACACCATTTGTATATCTCTCTTAAGCAGGGTCCAAAATTGAGCCTCTAATCCAATAGATCCCACACTGTGATCCGACATACAGAATAAATACAGCATTACTAATAGTAGGCTCCTCACTGTCTAACAAGCTCCACCCCTAGTCTCATAGCATCCTTGTGATTGTTTTACAAGTACTTCAATGTAATATGCCTCGATGAACTTGCTCCTCTGGTTTGACCTCGGCGTAAATACGCCAGACTAACCCGACAATCAGCTAACTCCCACCTCTTTACTGTAGAGATACCCAGATTTCCTAAACTAGCTTTTAGAATTCCATTCCTCCTCACTGTTTCCCTGATTGTAATAACATGCAGAAATTTAAATGAAATGTGTACAAACATATCGCTACACTTCGAATGCCCTTATGCATATGACACAGTAGCTTCGTTACGTCTCAGTTGCAACGTACATTGCTGGGGGGAGAATTAACATTTTAAAAATAAGACACTTGCAAAAGTATGGGACAAGTTATTACTTTTAGTAAAATGAAAAAAAAACGAAATGTTTTGCTTAAAATATTTCAGCAAAATATACAATCTGAAATTTAAATATTTATGCTTATAAAGTATTAAAATATAAACGAAAATCTGAATATTATTTCATTATAATTTACCAATAAGATTATACTTACTTGGGAGATCAGTCATGAGATGCAGAGAACGTAAGTAATTTGACAAATTTACAAATAAGCGGAACAGTTTGAAAATATCAATTAATGACATAACACTAAAGATTAATGAATTAGGAGGACTGGCCAATTAGATGATAGTTGATTAATAACAGTTTACTGTAATAACATATTATAAGATTATTTAGCTATATCATTCATACCTAAGAATACTTAAAAATAAAATTTTCTAATGTTAAACAAAAATTAATTAACAGAAGTTAGCAATAAATAGTAATAACATTCATTAAAAATATTTATACAATTTACTAAATATTTATTAATATTTTGATAACATATTATATATTTTTATAATATATTATACAATATTATCTATCATATAAATCAAACTCGATGTTTCCCCTATAAATTCAGTCATTATAGGAAAACAACCGAACACTTTGTATGCAAATATTTTAAACTACACACCAACTACATCTCCTACATTGTGTTTGACGAAAATATTCTTACATTTTTGATAATTACAAAAACATTTATTCCGAGATTTCTGTTTCTCCGAAAAACGTATTCTAAATAGAAGGTAGCAACCATATTCCCTCTCTATAAATTTACTACTCACAGGTTATCCTTCTACAGTGGGCCATAAACTGACTGTTACTGAACCGGTACATTCTATTATCCTAGGGAGTCTATGCTTTACTTCCGGCTTCGTTAAAATTACACATTTTGAGTAACCGTATTAATTTTGAACAAACATGGCTTTGTTTCCGATCACAGACAAGTACATTTTTGATATTGCGTTTTTCCATATACAATTTTTAAAAATTATTTCCGACATTACATTTTCTTATATAATAAACCAAAGTTAACATTCATTGTTCTCGAAAAAAAATGGTAAATTGCTCGAAATCTATACTCACGCCACAAATAAATAGGACTTCTTCTTAACATGAATAAATATAAAATATCTTAGAAATTATTCTGTTTTTGATACGATTTATAAACGTTTTCAATTTTCTATTAGTTTCAAAATTTTCTTTTTACATCATTATCAAATATGTTTTTATTGGTCATTGAGATCACTCCGCGTTTTACAGAACTCGCGATTTCTTTAAGAAGGACAAAGAGATCATGACAGTGAAACACACGAGAAATGTTTAATTCCTGCAGACTAGAAGGATTGCTAAGGCTTACATGAAGTCTCAATTCAATGTCACTGCAGTTGAAGCAACCACTCAAAAAGATATTCAAATAGGATTCCACCAGTTTAGAAGAAGGAGAGTAAGCACAATGAACACATGGAAAAGTTTCTGAAACTTAGCCCGGATGAGTGACCGGTATATGTTTGGTGTGCAGTTCGAGGGGTGGGGGTGAAGGGCACATAATTGCAGCAGCAGCAATAAATATGATTATAGAACCGACAGCTCCCATTGAAAATATAGGCAAGAAACATTATAGATCTTCGGTGCGTCCACCGGGGCCGATGGGAGATGTCCCAAGGGTAAAAGTCAAAGAACAATTTACCAAAAAAAAGAGTTGTGTCAAGAAAAATCATCCATTGCTATTGAAATGACAAACAAATTCAAGGGGTTAAATAAGATGGAAGTCAGGAAAACAAAACCACGACAAGATCCAGTTGATTAATAAGTAAATAATTAAACTATGCTGAATAAAATCATTCATTGGGATATCAAAGATGTTAGGACACATTTTGAAGAGTTGGTTTACCTTATGAGAATGTGTCCAGCAGGCGGGTACTTGCAGAAAACATTTGCCAGGGAAATAGCGATATTCATATATAAAAAATATATACTCCATAGAACTATATGGATAAAGATACAGATAGGGCGTTGGGTGGAATATTAATATAAAATTCCACAGTAACATTACAAAAGACTATGAAAATCTGTTCCATCTATCTGACACCAGGCAGATCATTGTTGAATTTAAACCGAATAACCGAATTAAACACAACCCAAAACCTTTATTATGTTGTGTGAGTTTCATAGTCATAATGAAATATGGGACAGTTAAAGTACAAATAAAAAAAGCAGATTATTGAAAAAATTATAGATGAAAATAACGTCTGCATCTACGAACTCATATCTGAACCCGGAAACGGGTACGCATTCAGCACTAGGTTTAACCATAATATGCATAGACTACACATAAAGGGTGCACGGTGAGACATGTGGAGGGACAACTTTTCAATTGTTCTGGAAAGCGTACCATATATATATATATATATATATATATATATATATATATATATATATATATACAAGAGAATTAAAAACGCTTTGATATAGAAGGCAAATAAATTATTTTTATATTTTCATATATTATAAAAAAATTATATTGTTATATTAAAATGACAACAACAAAATTAAAGAAAATTATCAGAAAGCAATTAGAACACAAAAAGTAAGAGGTCACTTATACATATTTAAAAAAACGTACAAAGGAGTACATTAAAACAAAAAACAAATATTAAGCAGTTAGACATCAATCATTATCGAAGATGTAATATCAGCCTCGAAGAATCTAGACAATATACAGCACAGATATGCTAATCGGTCTGCGCGTTAACAAATATAAAGCATGCCATGGACATTTTATCTATACTGCCTTCAATGTAATAATTGCATACTCTTTTTTTTTATAAATATTCCTGTTTTCTACACTTTGCAAAATAAATTGTTATAAAAAAGACACAGAGCATATGCACCGTATTTAGGTTTATCTTTCTTAGATATAAAGATATTGTGTGAAGCGATTTTCAAATCTACGGTTCTCCTGATTTTGTATTGTGCAACCTTGTTTAAAAATACTTCCATTTTGGGCAAAAGGGTAGGCACCCATCATAGTGAATTTGTTAACATTCCCTTTTTATGTCGTTCGTTAGTAGTCAGTACGACCTTAGTTTGCTAAGTGGAAGTACCGGGCTCAATAATTCCTTCAAAAAGTCGTCTTTTTACTTCAATTGCAATGGATTCTTTATCTTGCTTACTGTATTTTCTAGATTCGACAGCTATCGGTTTGTAATTCTCAGCAAGATTAGAAAAGAGTCGAAGATGGGGGGTAGAGAACGTAGTCAGTCTACTATTATATATAGAATCTTTTTACAATACGCTTCCGACCGACGAAGGCTTCTCCTGAAAATTTTCGCTTCTTCAGTGTACGAGCTAGCTGTAACTATCTCGACGATGAGAGAGCCGTCAGTAAACTACAGTTCTTATATGACAAACCTAAATACTGTTTCTATGCGTCTTGTCTTTTTATAACAAAACCGAAACACGCATTTGATAAACATTTGAAACCACATTAAAACACTCTTTCTTTGTATTTATGTTTTGGCTTCTGACCTTTTTCAGTTTTATATGTGGAAAAGCCATTTTTATCGAGTACGGATTTTATTTTCAACTTAAAAAGAATCCGTTTACTAGTAAAACCTTTTCAACGAATTTGACCTTTTGCCTATACGAAAGAAACGTGCACCTGTTTGAATGGCAAAAACTTAAATAAGGCGCTTGTCTTCGAGTGTTTCGTATTTTGTGTAAACCCTAGCTAATCAGAAACAATTCTTATTTGTATTTATCTGCAGAAACTATTCTTCAAACACGTGTAACCTTTTCATGTTCGGAAGACAAAAAGTGTGTGAAAGATATATATATATATATATATAGATAGATAGATAGATAGAGAGAGAGAGAGAGAGAGAGAGAGAGAGAGAGAGAGAGAGAGAGAGTAAACAGAACTCATACAAAAGTATAATAGACTTCTGGATTCGTAACACATCCATCGGTGTTTTTTATCGCACGACATAGGATCACAAATTCCATTATGACGTTCATAAATGAAGCTCTGGCTTTTGTCATATCTTGAACTCGTGGGGAGGCGGGTTAGATAGATTGCTATACTTTTCATTAGTCGTTTTTAAAGGATTTGCAAATCACACGAACGTCCGGATAGTACAACTCGGCATTCTTATAAATAAAATCTGGACAACATATATATGTTGTATAGTGAGTAGAAAAAAACAGAAAAGGGTACGAAGCGTTGGAGACAGGAAGTAGGAGTAGGGTCCGTAAAAGGGAGGGATTAGCGGAACAAGAATAAATAAAGAGGAATATGATGGGTGGGAGGGAAAAGAGTGAAGTAATAGCAATACACAGGGGACGATGAGAAAGAGAGAAAAAGAAAGGGGAGTGGGAGAGAAAACTAAGGAGAAGCGTTAATATATGTTTGATTATGATAAAAAAAAAGACAAAAAGACGGTGAAGAAGAAATAGCCGGGAAAGGTGATTATCAAATAGGCGTTAATCCATCAAAACGTGTTGTTCCTCAGTGACACGTCAAAAACATTTCCGAATGATATTGACAAAACGATAATTTGAGTTGAGCACCATGGCACCCCGGAGCGCTGATCAGTGATAAATATTTAAATGTTGTTAACAAATTCTGGATTGTACAGTTCTGATAGAAGAATAAATTGTGCGCGTAGAAAATGTTATGGGAAAGTTAAACATATTTGGTTATTTCCCTATGTTATTTAAAATAGATATTCACCAATTGCCTTTAATATATATATATATATATATATATATATATATATATATATATATATATATATATATATATATATATATATATATAAAATAAAGATTCACTTATTGCCTTCATATATATATATATATATATATATATATATATATATATATATATATATATATATATATTTAAATAAACATTCCCTAATTGTCTTTAATATATATATAATTTAAATGAATATTCGTGAATTTTCTTAAATATATTCTAAATAACTTCTCCCATATTGCCTTTAATATATATATATATATATATATATATATATATATATATATATATATATATATATATATATATATATATATATATACTCTGAATATTAGCTAATTGCCATTAATATATATAAATATAATTTAAATAAATATTCGTCAATTCACTTAAATTAATATCTATTATGAATTAATATTTGCTTATTTTCTTTAAATATATTAATAAATTAAATAGATAATGTCTTTTGTCTTTAATATATATATATATATATATATATATATATATATATAAATAAATTTAAAGTTAACATTCGCTAATCACCTTTCATATATATTTTTTAAATAAATATTTTCTATTGCCTTTTATTTATATATATATATATATATATATATATATATATACATATATATCAAATTAATTTTCTATTATTGCCTTTATATATATATATAAATATTCGCTTATTGTATTAAATATATATATATATATATATATATATATATATATGTGTTAAATAAATATTGTGTAACTTCCTTTAATATATATATATATATTTATATATATATATATATATATATATATATATATATATATATATATATATGTTTATATATTCGCTAATTGCTTTGAATATATATTTTTAAATACATATTGTTTTATTCCTTTTAATATCTATACATTTTAAATACATTTTTGCTAAGGACTAATTCTTAGCTCAACCCATCATCAATGATCTCCTAAATCACATTATAAGATCATTCGTTGACTAATATGCACATTACACAACTATATATGGCCGTACTCAAGAGAACATGAATCATCAATGTCTTTCTAATTCAATTTTTGGAACGTGGAGCACGTGATGCAATGGGGAAAAGCCCTTGGTTAATTTTCTTGTATCAAAAACCAAACTTTTGTTTCACCACGAACGTTCGGATCCTCACTTTTCCCTAGTTGAAATGGATGGATCCCTCCTTGAATAAGCCTCCTGCTTTGATAAGCTTCCAAGAACTGAAATGGTAAACTAATATTAAATCGGTGGCAACGGTCACTTGCCAAATGGTTGGATCATTCTACCGTTCCAGAAAGTCTCACTCCTAGTGCAATCCTCTACATGTATGAGCAATTCTAAGATGAAACACTGTTGACACATCTGTGTGAAAGCCGCGTAGTGTACAAAATCGACTTGGAAATCTGGTTGACCATGTTCTCTTTTCTTCCCTTCAGTTTGTTTCTCACACAAGAGACGTTGCTACTTTATTGTTATGTTCATGGTAAATCCTGACCCGTCTGTCGAACACAATACAACGAGGTTGCAACATTGTCCGGTCCTTTTTAACTTAAATGTTAACAAATTGTAGTTGAGCCGTATTTTTAAATAATTAAATTCTACCCAGTTTCAAGTATCGTCTCCAATCTTAACCATTATCTTACAGTAGTATTACCTTCTTTATTAGCGGTAAATCATTAGTACAAAATCTATTTTTGAAAAATCATTATCCTTATAAAATTTTCTGTCTTTAAAAATGAAAGCGAAACCCACAAAGTAACCATTTCAAACTACTTAAGAATATATAATTGTTTTATTTAATGAATAGATGCCCCGCTTT
>OY744515.1:177877725-177897725 GCA_963556195.1 Sepiola atlantica | reverse complement strand
TGTTGTTTTGAGTCATATCAACGACACATTATTGTTGTAACATTGACGAAGATATTTTAAAATATTTATTAAAGAGACTAAAAGATGAACGATGAACAGTTTGATGGTGGTTTTGATTTACGGCATATTAACTCTTTTCGGGTTATTTAATGCTAAATCCGGTCATTTTAGTAAGTTTTTATGCTTCAAGTTCTTTATATCTTCAAATATTTACTTATAGTGTATCTTTGGCTGTTTTGTAGAGACAAGTTGTTAGTTTTGTGTTTGGCTTTGCAGAACATGATTGAGATTTGCAAAGGGGGAAAGAAAAAAAAAACAATAACATTAACGTTTGTTCATTTGAGGTCAGGACACCCTATTTTCAGACAGCCTGATCTGGTAGCACCAGTAGCAGAGATGAACTATGAGTGTTTGAAAGACTAATTTCTAGTCGGTTAATTTTTCTCTATCTGTGATAAAAATTGAAAATGAACTCCTCATGGATTTCGTGTCTGGGTTGACCCTCACCATATTACACTGAATAAGGCAGGTGAAGCTAGGGCTGTAACGTTGGATATATCTAAGGCCTTTGATAAAGTCTAGCATCAAGGTTTTCTTAGGAAAGTTAATCTTTACACTACTGGCCGAATATTTAACACAATCAGATCTTTCTGCGCTAAAAGAAAAATCCCGGTCGTTATCGGCTGCCATACGCCCACACAAGATCATATTGATACGGCTGTGTACTAGGGGTCAATAATTACACCTGTTCTTATGCCTTATCTTCATAAACGACCCCTCAGATGCGAAAGCATCTGAGATGAGTACATTTGCTGATGACAGCATGCTGTATTCTTGGCATGACACCCAATCAAACACGCACACATATCTGCGGAAATGGTGGAATCTTTAGAAAATGGCCTCCAGATAGTAGTAGAATGGGGCCCCAAAAAAAGGATGTTCACATTTCATTCAACCAAGACAAGGCTATTTTCCTTTAACAATTTTAAGAAAGATTTAAATTACTAATTGCTATTGCTGATAGCCCCCTTATCGAGAGTCCGAGGTGTAAACACCTCTGCCTCACATTCCCAGGCAACATGGATTAGAATGACAAAAAACGTGCTTTCCCTCTATCGAAGTAGAGAACTTCTCACTTCTGCCAGTATCCTATATATTTTACAAACCACCCTTCGCCAATGCATGGAGTATTGTTGCCATATCTCGGCGTGTGCATCAATCCCTAATCTCCCTATCAAGGAGAGGGTACAAAAAGACATTTTTAAGCTAATAAGTCCTGCACTGTCTGCCAAGCTCAGGCCCTTGTCCTATCGTCGTAATGTTACATCCCTATGCATATTTTATGAGTACTTTGAAGGAATCTTTCTCGATAAACTTACTGCAGTTGAACCCACTGATTAACACTGGCTATTTATAAGAAGTACATGCCCACATATGCCTTTTTTCGCCGCTAAACGCATTTGATCTCAACATGATTACTGTAACCTCCCGAAGGATACATCACAATATATCAAAATATTACACTTTAAAATTTAATGTATACCTAATTTGATTTTATGATGACAAAAGATTTAGATTTAGTGAGCTGATATATTCCTATCACGATTCAGTATCGTTCCTTGATAAAATTAAAAGAGTCCCCGTTCAGGTGGACAAAACATTATTCAAGTCTTGCCAACAACTAACACACACCCAACAAATAACCTCTCGATTTCATGAACCTGTATTGACACTGTAACTCTCAAACCATCCCAAGGCTTAATTCACCTTGTAAAATTCGCTGGAGCTTATATGTTTCTCTTCTCCTGCCCTCGGCTTCAAATCTGATCTTCTTAAATCTCGATAATTAAATCTCACTGTCGCCCCACCCCAAGACATACAGTATCGAACAATGTGATGGAAGCTGCGAAGAGGCTACAAGTTTCATTTGCTAAAAACACGACCTTCACATCAGACTGAAATTCGAAGTAGTAAGTAGTCATCTACGAAGCTTTCCTTGTTAGAGTACTCTTTACATGCACACACACACATACGCACACACACACACACGTACACACACGTACACACACACATATATATATATATATATATAGCAAATTATAAAAATATATTTATGCCAGTTTAGCTAAACAGAGACGGTAACGTTTTATCCCCGTAGTGAATCGTCAGGCTAAGTGCCTATATATATATATATATATATATATATATATAGGTCATTTTCTAAAGATTTAGCCATTGCCTCAGATATATGCGCGTCGGTTTCGTCCACATGACAGGAGTAGAGCGTGGTGTCGTCAGCAAATATTCCTATCTCAGTCTCAATGACATCATGGAGGTCATTTATAAAAACCAGGAACAGTAGATGACTAAGGATAGATCCATGGGGTAAACCAGCATTTATGTCACGTTGCTTAGAGAAACGGCCATAGAGGACTTCCTGGATATTTCTTTTTGTAAGGAAAGAATTTAATTATATTAAATATTTCTCCAGTAATACCATATTGTTACGATTCAAAGTGTGTGTACATTATTCTGGGGCTATATATATATATATATATATATATATATATATATATATATATATATATATATATATATATATATATGTATATATATATGTATATATATATATATGTATATATATATGTATATATATGTATATATATATATATATATATATATATATATATATATATATATATATATATATATATATATATATATATATGGGAAATGAAAAAAGAAAAACCAAAATATTTTTTTTATGTATTCATCAACGTTTCGTCTTTATTTGTAGGACTTCCTCAGGATGATAATTTTAAGAAAAATGTCATGCAAGTACATAGAAATATTGGGTTGACATGATGGGTTGATGAGAAGAAGTAGTAGCCACTACTGGGAGCGCAGCCATCCACATTCATTTAACTCTCTGCCACCGACTTCTCTAGCCGGACCTTGATCCTGTGCTCCCAGTAGTGGCGACTACGTCTTCTCATCAACCCTTCATCTCAACCAAATATTTCTATTTACTTGAATGACATTTTTCTTAAAATTATTATACTTAGGAATTCTTACAAATAAAGACGAAACGTTGATGAATACATAAAAAAACATCTTTTGGTTTTTCCTTTCCCATTACATCGGATTACTCTCATCCTTCCTTTCTCTCTCACACACACACACTCACACACACACACACACACGCACACACACACACACACACACACACACATATATATATATATATATATATATATATATATATATATATATGTAAATATATGTGTATGTACACATTGTATTAAAGGTGAAACTATTTAATTTGTTCCACCATTATATGTCTTATTTGCTGCGACTTGTGTCTATCCGTCACACCTCTGCTTACTAAGTATCACATATATATATATATATATATATATATATATATATATATATATATATATATATATATATATATATATCAGAACTTGTTTGTTTTCTCTTTCAATGATCAATTAATAAATTGATTCACATAGCATTTCGCCCCCACCTCCTCTTCACAATTTAACCTCATCCCGGTTAAACCTCGACCTACCTCCTTATTCTATTTTCACTATATTTCACGTCTCCCACTTCCTAATAATCTTACACCCTTATTGCTACCATCTAATTGTTTCTCATACTTTGATTTTCTTGTTAATATCGAGCGCTAACTCTGAGCCTGCTGGCAAAAAATGTTGTGAGTGTATGATTTTTTCTTCAAACAAATCATCCTGAAGAAGTTTGACAATAAAGTAGAAACGTTGATGAATACATATTGTTTTGGTATTTATTTTAATTTTCTATGTATATACATATATATATATATATATATATATATATATATATATATATATATATATACTAAATCTTTTTTGTGTTCCTGTAATATAGTTTTAAAGGTCAAAACGTCTAAGAAATATGTATATAAATATATATATATATATATATATATATATATATATATATATATGTATTGAAAGAGAGAGAGAGAGAGATTTTATATAAGTAAAGATTAGTCCGTCAGTCCGTCAGTCATAATTATTTTCAACATGATAAATACATTGCAGAATTTCGAAGTATCAGAGATCATCATACTTTTAAAAATGGAAAATATTCCATTTATGTAAATAATAAATTCACAATCAAATAAAGCGGATGCCATGACCGGAAATCGAATATACCACTTTGACATTTTGCTTGTCTTATAAATAGAGATTAAAGCATTACCATAACAAAATAATTATAGCTTTGGCGGGACATCATTGATTTATGATTTACATCGTGTTTCAAAACATGAATTTAAACATAATCGATAATATAAATTAATTAGTATAAAAACAATTACCACAATCGGCTGTTCATTAGCAAACTTAACACTTACATTATATATACGAGAAAAAAGATGCGACCGCAGGGGGGGGGGGCATATTTTTTGCTAGTGTAAAAAAATATTTTTTAAACAAACCGCACCAACATAAAGCGAATGACTAGAGAGATGAAAAATAGCAGAAACTAAAAGTACTCAATAAAACAAATATGAAAATAAGAATACGTAAAGACGATATAAATTTAAATAAATACACAGAAATTAACTTCACGGGTTTAACCATCAGCACCTTAACCCTGGTTAAGTGGTTTGAATCGCCGACTATCAACTAGATGGACATACGTTCGATCTTGGCTTAGAGAAAGTGCTGTGATATACCGAAACAGTCTGTCTGTGGATGAATATATATATGCTTATTAGTTTCCCCATTGAAAATCTAATTACCCGAGATCTATATCACATGAATAAAATTAACTATCTTAAAAATGTAAGATTTGAGAAAAAATCCGTGTTCATGTTTCCAACTCAATATGAAGCCCATAGATTAACATTTTTGCAGAAAAAAAATTAAAAGTTGAAATAGAAAAGATTATCAAATCGGAAGAAAAAGTGAATCCTGAAATAAGGAATTTTTCATAAGAATTATCAGTGATTTGGTCCAATAATCTAATATAATAAAAATAACAATTGAAACAGTTTTTCAGAAGAAAAATAAAATTTGAAATTTTGTAAACCATAAACATTGTTGAAAAGATTTTAGCAAAAATAACATAGTGAAGAGTGAACCACATCAAAAGAAGGGATGGGATTTACAATGAACACATAATTTAAACACGGGATATTTATTAAATACAAATAGATACTGTCCAGAGGATAGTAGCACCTGTGTACTCCTGTTCCCAACATTGAACCTTGTAACACCATTTTAATTTTAATTTTCAAGTCATCATTTAAATAAAATAAAGCGTTGGTTTTACTGCCCCCCGCAATCTCTAAGTGTGAAATATGAACAAGAAGCTTGAAAAGACTTTCACATTCGAGAAATGGGCAGAGGTGAGAAGTGAAATATTCTGAAAATGTTAAAAAGGAAACTAGAAAAGTAGAAAAAAATGTCAAAAGAGTGTGGAACTGGCAATACCATAGTGATTGTGTCAGCCAAGTTCAGAATTACGGTTTCAAAGAAGCGAGTAATTCGAATCTGGCACAGGAATAGACTGCCAAGACAAAGAATAAAAAAACGGTACAAAAGAGTCACATAAAGAAAGAAGAGTTCGAAGCCAGACTGAAATAGACTAAGGACAATTTAGAGAAAAGCGACGCGTACTGAAAGCGTGCCATTTTGTACGATGAGACTAAAACTCGAGCTCTCTTTTCTTAGATGCATTGTCTATGTTTGGAGACTGAAAGGATGGTCGTATGACGAACAGATACCGTCACCATTGTGGAAATATGATGGCGAGAGTGATAATGCCGTGGGGATGTTTCGGTGTGTCCAGAAATAGGAATCTTATGAAAGTGGAAGGAATCATGGAGAAAAACAGAAAATGTGAAAGAGAATCTAAATACATCAGCTTCTAAAGTTGGTCTGCTTCATCGTGTTGGTTTTCAACATGACACCGACGCGACGCCTTAGGGAAGTGATTGAAAACTAACTTGAGAAGGTCACAGTTAATGTTATTGTCTCACCTGATCAAGGCGCTGATTTAACACACATTGGATAAACTTTAGAGTGAACCGTAGGTTGCGATACACGCACAAATACACTAACACGCAAACCATCTCTCCTCTCCAGCCTACTAACTAGTTGCTCCACAATCGATTCCTGGCGTATTTCTCAACGCATTATTTCCATATCTAACGATACTCCTTCTAAATGATAAGTACCTTCAACTTAGAGTCGACGTTCGTCTTGAACTTCAATTATACGAATGTCGCCGATGCAGACATGGATCTTCCATTGAAGAGTTTCGTCTGCATCCACCCTCCCTTTGTCTTAGTCCCGTTAAATTTCCAAGAAATTGCAGCAATAAGTGATACAAGAAAAGGTTTGGATACGGTGTGGTTACCTTAAGAAATATGAATGGTAATCCCCTTTTATGATTTTGCAAAGCGACCGTATAGAATTATTCAGTCCTGAGCAACGCTGGGTTTTCCTGCTAGAATATATACAATATTTACTTATATTACTAATCGCTTCTGTTGTGAGTAGACTATTGAAATTCCACTTCTACTGCACATTGCAATGTATCTTCGCTCAAGCGTTTAACCGCCGTCGTTATAAGAGAGTCAGCTGTAACTTAACGATTAGAGCCTCATCATATAAACTACAAATTGTTTTTCTTTCGGTGCAAATGTAACATTAGGCGCGCTTACCCAAATATCACCGATGGCTTTGGTGGACGAATTTTCACTATCGATTGACTTTCCTTTAACATCCGATTCGCTGCAAATAACTTCAGTTCGCCAAAGCGGCAAAATTGTCTCGTGGGGGAAATACGAAAAACATTGTTTCAAGAAGGCGTCCTTTAGTCTATAATATACGATTACCTGGGAACAGAAATGCGCATGGAAAGACTTACCTAATGTATAATTTTCAATGATCGATTTTTAATCGGTAATAAGACGATTCTTATAGGCATTATTATGTTGGCATTACGCGTATTGTAGTATGTTGCTAAATTGATGAAAGGTTATTCGAGCTTGCTTACGTTTGTGCTATCAAAACCACGTTTAGACAATATTACACAGCCTTTGCGGAAACATTGAATGAACGTGTTTGAACTCACCAAACTTTGTAACTTTGCTTAGTGTTTTTGCAATATGAACGTGCTTCCTACCTCTGCAAATACGTTATCTTAACGGTTTAGACACGCAACAGCATGCCTACGAAACGTTGTTAATAGGTGTTAAAGTCATCTACAACGTCCCTTCATAACGCTTCAGAACGTCTTTTACTCTTCTCAAAATATGCCTTACTAACATTTGATAAAGTTGCATTTCAATCTAGAAACGAAAGGGAAATGTGACGTAAAAAATACATGTTTTTACTAATGAGTCAGCACTTATGAAGATTGAAATTCACCTCAGGGAAAATGTTAATGAGATGAATAAGTGGTTAGTTGAATAATGAGGAATATTAGAGAGGATTCAAGATTATGAATGGAAAAAAACAAACTTAAGACGATTTATGACAATTATTTGTTGACATTGGATTTGAAGACGACCATGTTGTAGTCTGCAGGGAATTCCGTGGCAAATTTTTCCAGATGTGAAGTTATGAAAAAAAAGTGTCTTCGTGGAAATTCCCTTTGGTGTTGGCACACGCATAAAGAAATAAAGTGATGATAAAACGAGTTTCTATTGTGGGAATTTTATCAGGAGGAACCAGAAACTCTAGTTCAGTTGAGAACCTTCCATGGAAATGGAGTAAAGACAGGCAGTGTCTTTTCTGTGATAAAGTGGCTATTGGGAAGTAAAGAAATTATTCCATTGTATTGCGAAGTCGATGTTGAATTCTGCCAAGGCAAGAGAGAGAGAGAGAGAAAGAGAGAGAAAAAGACACATAGATAGATAGAGAGAGAGAGAGAGAAAGAGAGAGAGAGAGAGAAAGAGAGAGAGAGAAAGAGAGACATAGATATATAGAGAGAGAGCGAGAGATAGAGGGTGTGTGTTCTGAGCGACACCTCTTCAGATTTTGCGGCATTACCCTATCTTAGGACGTACCTGACTTTTCTATACGTAGAAGATTGCATAATAAGTCAGGTACTTTCTGGAGCGGTAGAATAACACAATAAACTAAATTAAAGTAAGGAAAGTGCACATCATTTTAAAATGATGTCATTTATTTCGTAGGAAATGCATAATTTTATTTTGTTTAAGGGTACTCGCTAAATATATTTTTTAGGTATAATACCTTATTCAACTAATTACTTATTCATCTCATTAACCTTTGCCTTGGAGTGGATTTTAACATTAATAAGTAAAACATATATTTTTAACGTCACATTTCCGACTCGTTTCTAGATTGAAATGAAACTATCAAATGTTACTTAGGCATATTTTGAGAAGAGTAAAATACTGGTAATATTTCAAATATATTTTAATACTTAATTATATTAAAATATAAGAAGGTGCATGCTAATTTATGTTATTTGTGGTTTGTGGGAATTATGGGATTGTGAAGGTCGGTTATATTTACACTGATAAGAAAGATATGAGAGCTATATTTAACTGGGTGCAAGGGAAGTACTTTTTTGATTTGGCATATTAATTTGTGTGTTAGGCTTATATACATATATGGGGTGTTTTCAATGAGTTATGTCCTTTCGTTATGAGACACTTTGGCGAGAAAGAAAGATACTGCCAAAGCTGCTGCAAAGAGGATGGGCTGTATCTATGGTGCTATTAAACTATTCATACCTGCCAGTATCCTATATCTCTACAAATCTACGAATCGCACATGTATTGTTGTTACATTTGTGCTACTGCACCAAAAAATAGTTTCTTCTTCTTAGACTGAATTAAAAAGAGCCCCTGATCAATAGACCCTACACTGTGTACAAAGCTCCAGCCTCTGTCCCATCGCCTCAATGTTGCATCCATTTGCATGTTTAATAAGTACTTAAATGACATGTGCTCCGATGAACTTTGTTCACTGATGCCCTCTTGACATAAATAATCCAGACCAACCCGAAAATAAGCAAAATCCTACCCCTACCCGTAGAGATCCGCATATATCGAAAAGATGTCTACTCTAATAACTTCTTTCCACGGACCGCAAGCCTTTAGATAAGCCTTCTTGCTCCCCACTTTCCTGACTGTACCAACATGTAGAAATTCAAATGTAAGATGAACAAACATCTCACAGCACAACTAATCATTGAAAATGCCCCTATGAATATGCCCCCCTAATTAATACCAACCCCTAACGTCTCAGTAGAATTGTGCGTTGTTTGGGTTAAATTAAAGTTTAAAACAAATTTATATATATATATATATATAAAGATAAATGAAAGAAGAAGATAAATATGTACGAATGAAAAATCTATTTCAACTTCGATTGTTGAATGCAAGGTGTACTCGGTAAATACTTTTTATTCTTCTTTCCTTAAGCCAAGGCTTTTCAAAGATTAAAATCTTAGCATCAGAAGAATTACATAGATGGATAAGTTGGCAGTGGAAACGCCAAAATTAAAAATTTGAAAAAATATAAAGTAATGGAGAGTAAGAGGGTGCGTGTAAAAAAATATGGAGTCTGTCCTGTTGGTGAAAGTCCGTTGATAAGGTATCCCGTGAAAGGAGATTTAAAGATGGAAAAAGGGGTTCGTGAAAGCAGCGTTGAAAATGTTAAAAAATGAAGTAAATCCAATAGAAATATAGTCCATGAGCCAGACCAGATATTGGTACCACCTGGGGGACAAAGGGACACTATGATATTTCGAAAGACATATGTATCTAGTTACAGAAAAACTTTGAAGCCAATGTCTGAACATGTGTCTTGTTTTTTGCCAAAAGTTTATAAGCAGCTATCTTCCCTTTACCAGCAAATGCAGAAACAGTGTCACAACCAGTGAATGCATGCAAACCTGGTAATGCTTGACAAATGTCTTCTCCTAACATCTTAGATATTTTCTGTATATCAGTGAATTTGGTGCGTGTCTTAGTTCCACTTTTCAGATAGAGAGGGCAAGATAGCTTAGATGAAAAGGCAACACACAGAACGAACACATCTGTGTCCTCAGAGATTATGATGATTGAAGGAAATTTGGCTGCAGCGCAATGAGCTGCATGCAACAATAGTCGTGTATCAGCCTCCTCCTGATAAGACGCTAGACAACTGACACTTTCTACAGAGCCTTGTGACAGTTTTTTACAGAGTCTTCCTGTTGTAACAAACATACATTTGTTATCCAGTCTTTCTATTCGTGATGGTTTGCTCCACTCATTCACTAGGAATTCAATTAGTTTATTTTTATTATCCGGTGCGCATAGAAATTTTCTCCACTGTGTTATTTTATGTCCAGGTGAAATTGTCTTGTATGCTGTTCCAGTTGATGAGCCCCTGTTAGCACTCTCTAGATCCTTTATGGACTGCTCTCGGTAAACATCGAAAACAACATCTATGCGACTACATTTTGGTCCCTCTCTCAATACCATATTAAGCACAGTATCAGCTACATCAGTGAAAGTCATATGATTTGCATCTAATTTCTGGACCAGAGCCATTCCATCTATGATACATGCAGAATTATCAGGAATTGTTTCTACTGGCGTTGACTCCTTTGTCAAGTGTTTGTAGAGAGATGATTTCACAGTCTTCCGTAGTGTACCCTCTGGTGTAGCTAATGCCCATGGAATAGGGCCCAAACGATGTGCAAGTACCTCTTTCAAGTCAACTTCACGAGTTTGTGCAATCAATATCATCTTAGCAAATAGATCTCTATCGGCTTTGATGATGATTGCTCTCCCAGCAGACTGATAAGTTCTCTTCACTCTCATGTCAGTAAATGTTTTTAAGTTAGCTTTCTTTATAGGATCATGGAATTTCGTTTTTGGTGGTTGACTTTCGAGTCTTTCTTCTCTGAACTGAATATATGAGTTCTCGCCAAGTTCTTTAGCTGTCAAGAGATCATGGGAAATATCTCCAGGAGCAGCAATCCCTGTGGAAATGTTGAGAAGTTCTTGATTTGGAGAACAGAATGGATTGACCCAAATATTTTCCAACATATTCACAAGCGAAGTAATGTCTAGTTCATCTCTTCTCATTCGAGATTCACTCAAATCTGGATGAATAATAGCGGTACAAGCATTGGTACCTAGGGTATCCCTTAGTAAATGTAGAAATGAACTGCGATATTCAGCAGTAAGATAGTATCTGGTAATTGCACTAGCTTTTAAACTAAAACCTTTTGTGCCTCCTGCTGTTTGTGTGTCTTTATTCACTGTTTCTTCGATAGCTTGGTCAATTGGGATCCTTCCGAATGGGTTCTTGGAACTAAGCTGAACTGAGAATCCACCATGATCAAGGAAATTGTGAAGCTCAGGGTGCTCCTTTTTAAGATGGGTCATTTCTGCATAATAATGTGTAAGGTACCGTGCATAATTCATTCGGTCGTATGCGAAGCACCATGGTATCATATCCCGAACTGACTGCAAATGTAAACACCAATTTCCTTCCCGGGAGGCACGAAGCATATTTAAGACGATGTTTACTAGGTCTATGTAAGACATCCAAAATGCTGCCAGCTCACCTGACTGAAAGCGTAGAGTTTCAAGATATTCAAAAAACTGGTAAGCCACAGACACAAACAATGGATTACAGAGAGTCTCCGACAACATTTCAGAGCATACATTGCTGGAAAAATCTTCTATCAAGCTCACAATATCACCACAACTATCTTCAAAGTCTTGTTTTTTACAGAAGCTTCTCCATGCAAGACGAAGCAATGCCTCATAAAGAAGTTTGTGGAATCTAACTGCACGATTGTACTTGTGCCCATCAAGGACCCCACCAATCGAACCTTCAGCTATTACTCCGGATTCAATACACAAATCCTTCAAACCAGCATCCTGAAACCGCTTCCCTATGACACCAAGCAAAGTGCATACTGTATGGAACACACCCAGCCTTGGAACGATATCAGAAAAGGTGTCTTTATGTTTCCAAATCACCTCAGTTGCTTTTGCGTATAGAGCTTGGTCAAACACTAGAACAATGCTTTGGAGGGACAAAGCACGTCTGATTTTCTGTGACTGTAGCAGTATCTCATGCATTGTTGACAGTTCTGGTGCTGGTGCATTTATGGTAGGTAAGTATCGAACAGTGTCTGCTGTAACTTGTTCATTTTCACGCACATTGATATGAAAACCAGTCCAACTACCAACACATTGATTCACAGAGCTGTGCAATCTCGCAAGAACCCAAAGTAATGTTTTCTTATACACATCATAGTTCATTTCATCATCCTTCACATCAATGTACGCCCGAGATAAAGGACCAACACGTTCTCCAGCATTATATAGTGGTAAGCACGGTTGTATAACACTCAATGTTCTTGTCCTTTTAAATGACTCTAGAGAACTTGTCGTTTTATCAGCTGTTGGCAAATAATGTGGGCCATATATTCTTGGTTGTATTAGAATTCCATTCACCCTGTGTGATGTGCCCCCTCCGCTGAGTGTTTCCTCTAACCTATCAATATTGTCCCATGCCAATGTCACCATTGTGTTAGGGTAAATGTCATTGGGTAATGCAAATTCATTGTCAGTGTGGCTCTCCAGTTTTTTTAGAGCAAGAGCAGTATCAAATTCTTCCATCGTTGTGTATGAAATGCCATGTCCATAACGATTGAGAATTTGTATCAGTTCGGTGTTTCCAGTGAGGCTTTTCACAGCTTGGGGGAGAATAATGTTTTGGTGGTTTCACTCTAGCACAGGTCACACCATACACAATATCTTGTCCAACAGACTGTATTAGTATTTGTGTTTTTCGAGGAATATCATCAGATACAGGTGAACCAACAAAAAGAATTCTCAAAAAGTTATTTAATGCATCTGGAATGAAAATACATGGGTCACTCATCTCTGCAGCTGCGACAGGCCATGGTGTGCTGATATCTATCTTTCTAACATCATTTCTAATGAAACGAGATGCTTTGCTAATGATTCCATCTTTGTCCACAGAGTCATTTGTTAAGATATCTAACTCTTCTCTCAATCTCATGTTCTCTTTCACTAGATCACCTCTTAACAGATTGTCTGGGTACACTAAAATTTTACCACTGTCATTAGGTATCATGTGAATGTTCTGACCAAATTCCTTCTGGAGCTTCCTTTGAATGTGCTTCTTTGTTGAAGATTTAATTTCAGTGATTCCCATCTCACGCAGAAAACTTGTAAGGTCCTCCGTTAATTCTGTTAACTTGATAACCCTCGGTTTTTTAAATAGTACATCTCTAATGTTATCAAAAAGTTTGTCATAACATAGTTTTTCAGTTCTAGCATATAGAAGTTCAGAATCAATGTTCTCTGGTGTGGTAAAAATACTTAAGGAAGTTCTGGTATTGTTACGATCACCAGATTTAGGAGGTCTGGTGTAATCACGGTAACACTGACGGTGATAGTGACCCTCGGCAGCTACAAGATCACGTGAGAGAAGAGCGATAACTCGGGTGTCATTTTTATGTGTAGCAGCATCTCTGATTGTCTTATCTGCTTGGAGGTTAACACATTTAATCAGTGGATCTCTTTTGTTTGTACTTTTCATATATTTACTAGTCTTCAAACAGAAGATACAAACAGCCTCGTACACCCTTGATATTGAAGATGTGACTGCGGTTTGACGTCTGTAGAATACTTTTGAACTATCTGCCTGTGACTGTTCAGGTTCTCGTGGATCCTCACTTATTATAATAGAATCTAGATCCCGCTTCTTGGTGAAACGATTCCTGCACTGTCGGTGATAAAAGATTTCTGGCACACATCCATCACCTGCTGCTATAGCTATATCAAGAATTGCATCAAAACATCTCATTTCTGCAGCGCGAACAAGTTGTGTCCATGAGTTCAAATCCTTTGGTGAATTCAAATCGGAGTCTCTTTCAGAGCAATTGAAAATACAAGAATGTCGACGACGTTTTTGTAAAGCTTCACAGGTTCCTTGGTTGCCCTCAGCCTCTTCTACCTCACATTCTTCCATGCTTACATCAGTGCGTTCCATACTTTACCTGAAACAAAGCAAATTTCATAAGAATGTTGTGGACTCGCCAAAAAGATATAATTTCTGTAGCAACATATAAAAAAAGATTATACTCAAAATACATTTTTCGGTTTTTTTTCAGGACATCAAACCACCATAACATTTATTATTTTGTACTTTTTATCAATGGACTAGATTGTTTTCTTCAAGAAAAGACTACCTTTGTCAGAGAAATGCTCATTTTGTTATCACATTTTCGTCTAATAATACTTACACCTTAATTTTTTTTTAAATTCATTTTTTTGACATTTGACCTTTGACCTCCAATGACCTATGTCAGGGCTACAACACATCTAATGTTATTTCATAGGCTTTTTTGTAAGGGACAAAATGAGTGGTCACATGTCAATATATCCCCTCTAGTTACTGAGTTATAGGCGTTTTAATTTGCCCCACCCCATTCTTTTATGGCACAATTCTTGACAAGGGTACCCATAATCGATAGTGATTTTTGGCACTTTAGCTGTGGATCCCAGCCTGGCTTCAAAGTTTTTCTGTAACTACAAACATAGGTATTTCAGAAAAACGTAGTGTCCCTTTGTCCCCCCAGGTGGTACCAATCGATGAAATTTATGGGTTTGGCTCATGGACTAATATGTTTAGTTCAATATATATATATATATAAACACATATTTATTTGTGCATGTATGTACTTTAGATTTTATGTTGATACCTACATTTGTATATTGTGCACACTATCCTTTTTAAATATTTGCGTATGTTATTTCAAATCATTAAGTATATATTAACGTACATAAACTTATACATAGACGTCTAGATATGTGTGCGTGTGTGTATGCGTCTATTATAATATGCAGCGGGTAAATATTCATGTAGTATACATTTATACGTGTTTACTGATCAATATGTACGGATATGTAGGAAATACGTATAAAATGATTCCCTTGCGCATGCAATTGCATATATGCATTGATATATGATTAAAGACTCTCAGACACAAATATATATATATATATATATATATATATATATATATATATATTTATTTTTTTAAATTAAAAAAAGGAAAACCAACAAATATTTTCTTTTTTCTTCTTCCATTATGTCGGAACACTATTTTCATTCTTTATTATATATATATATATATATATATATATATATATATATATATATACATTAAGTGAGTTAGGTTCAACTAAATTTTTACTTGATTTTTATTGCTTCCAAGAATTCAGATCGTTTCCTAGACAATCTAAGAAAACGTTATTTTGTGCTATACTTTTGATGACTCAATCCCGTCTTTTCATCAGTGCCCTTTACAACATCACATACAGAAGTCATTTAAGAAAGAAACATAAGCTTTCAGTTTTATTTCAAAGTTAAATATATGCAGATATATAACCATATATTACTCCATCTGTCAGATCAAAAATGAAAATAGCAGTGGAAATACATTAGAAAGAGCAAATTAAATATTTAAAATACAGAATGAACCAGGAAGAAGAAAACAATATATATATATATATATATATATATATATATATATATATATATATATATATATATATATATATATATATATATATATATATATATATTTCAGTTCATGTATACGTGTGTTAATATCCTGCAATTCGTTTCCTCAGCGGCTAAATAAATAATTGTTTCAATGTTATAAATAAAATATAAAATAGTCTATCAATTATTAATTTCCTCAGCTCCGGAATTTTTTCCTGCAAATAAAATGGTCAGAAAATTATGGTTGATTTTATTTTTTACTTTTAGTTGCATAATATATTTTCTTTTTCTACCGATACGTTAATTATGTACTACTGTTTTTAAAGTTCATATATATATATATATATATATATATATTTATGCATTATCAATACTAATTATGTTATCATGAGAATTGTTATTTTATAAATAATATTTTTAGGCAATTTTAAACCTTTATTACTGATTCTTGAATTTGTCTTAAGTGAATCAAACAATCATTTAAAAAAAAAAGTATATTGCTCTCGTTTCATATTGTAATTATGCATATCAAACACTGACATACGATATTACTTATGATAACAAGCCGCGCATGCGTGGCTCCCCCTCTGTATGTGACTCGATGTGGCGAGTGTAAAATGCAATAAATTTGGGCAATTTGGGGAATTTTTGAACCCCCTTTTGACCCCCTGGGGGCGCGAACCAGAATTTTTCTGAGGTCAAGGATGCTCATTTTATATCCAGAACAATTGCCTCTACATTTTGGTCAAGTTTAAAAAAAATTGAATGGATGGATCATACGTTATGGGAGAAAAGGGTCATCTTTTGCAATTTTGGGGGCTTTTGACCCCCGTGGAGCGCGAACCAGATTTTTTCCAAGGTCAGCGATCCTTATTTTCTATTAGGAACAATTGCCTCCACATTTTGGCCAAGTTTCAGAGAAATTGAATGGATGGATGAAAAGTTATGGGACAAAAAATGTCATTTTTTACCATTTCGGTGCCTTTTGACGCCATGAGGGGCTAAGCAGATTTTTTTTAAAAAATCGGAGAATGTCACTTTCTAACCTTACTAAAGTTACAACTTCATGCAAAATTTCAGAGAAATTCAATGGATGGTTGCGGAGAAAAATCCGGACGGACGGACGGAAATGCCTAAAAACATAGGTCCCCCGATTTTATAAATCGGGGGACCAATTATTTTATCTGAGGATAGAAGGAGTGTCAATAACCCAAGTAAAATTAAATTAACAAGTTGAAATACATATTTAGCTTCAATTGTACTAATGAGACGGTTGAATTTTATTGCTCATTTCGCTCTGTATTCGGCCAAAAGTTGGATAAAAGTTATTTTTGATTCAGTCTAAAATATTACTTTTATCCTGACAACATTTTTTAGTAATTTTTTTTAGTAACAATTACTCTTGTTTGTCTATTTTATAATGGGAGATATCTGTTACTTAAATCTGAAAGAAAAAACAAGATTTTACTTTGTTTAGGCGATTACATGTGGACACCTTGAAAAATCTGGTGGAAAGAAGAAAAAAACAAACAAACACTTATTTAAGAATTTAGAGTGCGGATTGGTTTGGTATGTAAAATTAACGTAAAATGGTTGTCTGTTTCCGGACCATGTTTGGTTTTTGTTAGAGCAGTAAACTAAAAGATGTTTACCAATAAAACTAAGTCTGAGTGGCAAGGTCGTTAACCACACACCTGCTTAAAAAGTAGAACCACCATTGGCCAGCGCCTCCTTAAGAACACTGAACAAGATTTATCTCTCATAGAAAAAGAACGTTAGCTGCCTTAAAACGGTAGAATAGTCCAGAAATGGGGATTATTTTACGTTAAATTTATATGCGAAACTGATCTCTCACTCTAAATTCTAGAATAATTGTTTTTTCTTCGTCTTGCATAGTTTTTCTAGGTGTTCACACATAATCACTTAAAGAAGTAGAATCTCATTTCTTTAATGTACAATTTTCCAAGCATTTATTAGACATGTTTTTACATATATTACATATTTTTACATATATTACATATTTTTACATATATTATATATTTTTATATATATATTATATTGGTTCTATGTCCTTGTTAATATAAGTTGATTTTATTATTAACATTAACATAACAAATTTTGTTACAATTATCAAAATTGTTTCTCTGAACATTATTTTGTTCATAAAGTATTTGATTTTGTAAAATGGTGAATTTGTTTTGTGATTGTGTTATGTTATCGTATTTTCTGTAGTCAATATAAACATTTTGACTCATGATTTTTGAAATATATAAAATGGCGCATTTAAGGTGAAAAAAGTGTTTTTTGTGTGTATTTAGTTCTTTTATATATTTTTTCCCTTTTTACATTTGATTTGATAGAAATAAATCAATTTTTGTTAGCTTCTTCCTAATAATATGTATAGTTGCTTATTACTAGACATTACTAAAATACTTCTCTGTAATTATTATTTAGTAGTAATTTTGGTCTTCACATGCCCGCCCCTAGTCATGGATCCCCAGTCGCATGTTTGTCAGGCCTGTATTATGGATCGCCTTGCTTGCAATGCAATGTCTGATGTTGTAGTAAGAAGGCTGCCTTTACTGGCATTTTTGATCCAGTAAACTACTTTGTCCGACATAAGATCTTAACTGCGATGGCTAAAACTTTGAGGTAGGCACATTTTATTGTGGTCATCTTCAAATAAAAAAGAAAACAATGCAAATAAATTATTTTTATAATATACTGGTTACACTACCGAGCGTTGCCTGGGAGTTTGAATTTGTTTCGCTATTTTCTTTTCAAATCGCATTAATCCTGTACTTTTGCGTATTTTTAAAACTCTTAAATTTAGAAATAACACGAAGCTAAAAGCCAGACGTGCCGAAGATAAACTTGTGACGTGTGCTGAATACGGGAATAATGCGAGGAAGTAGAAACTGGCTTCGTAGAGTGACCCGTCTGTGCGAGCGAATGGGAGAGAAAAGTGAATATTAACGAACCACAAGCTTGGTCAGTACGAGATAGTGACCATTGGAGAATACTAAGCGCTGTATGTAATCTCTCCTGACCGGGATA
This sequence comes from Sepiola atlantica, assembly GCA_963556195.1. Lineage (NCBI taxonomy): Eukaryota > Metazoa > Mollusca > Cephalopoda > Sepiida > Sepiolidae > Sepiola > Sepiola atlantica. The sequence continues at coordinate 177,879,084 of OY744515.1, read as the reverse complement.
TACACGCAGCTGGGAACCGTTTGTGAATTTGATATTTCCTAGAAACTTCTTTATAATTGGAGGAGATGAACCTTGGTGTAACCATTGCAATGAAGGACTCACAATATACGCAAAAAATATTATAAAGTAACAAACTTAAAAACATCATTTGAAAATATAGCTTTTTCTTAATTAATAGGATTTCTTTAGGAAACTAATTTGTACCAACATATTTTTTTTTCACTCCAGTATTAACAAAATACTATCTGATAAGAAAGAAAAATCAATTAACTTGCATTAAAATGCTAATAATCTTGTCACCAGGCAAACGATTTGAAAAAAATCTTTTCAAAGGAATGGCCCAATAATATATTAAACAACCTAATAGAATATAAATAGCATACAAAAATGCAAAGACCGAACAAAATCACACACATTATGAATAGTCAAATTCCACACTGTAAAAGACCTTCACAAAAAAGAAAAAAAGTCTGATCCTGTAATAACGGTCTGATCCTCAAAACAAACAAACCAACCTGTTTGAGCTTGAATAACAATAAAATTGTTGAAAAGCCAACAAATAAATACACATACCTTCACCCAGGGGTTTTTACCCCGCCTAATAAACCGGTATCGTCCGGACCTTTGGGTCTGGATTTACGCCGGTCTATTGGGGGGTGTCGGTCCCGTGCAGTTCTAGGAGGTGCACCCTCCCAGGCTTTGCCTCCCCTCTTTGGGGAGGAGTAAGTTTATTGCTTACTGTCTGAGGCGCACCTACCGGGAATGCCAACGAGGCTGCCCAGGCAATTTTTAAACAGCCAGAATGCTCAAATTCTCGAGCGCTGGTTCTTTCCCACTTTCCCGACCTTGTGTCACATCTTACCTTGTGGGAGGAAGATAAATAGAACCGCACCAGGTAGCAGGTAGCCTCGAAACAGGATTTAAAAACATTCGCTTTAGTTTACCGGATTGCATTTTTTATTTTAATAAATATTAGATTAATAGTAAAAATAAAAGTAATAGATGAATGTATAATTATTGAAGTTACGTTTACGTGACAAAAACACACAAACGTTAAGTTGTATTTTATTAATATAGATCGGTGATGTATATATGTATGTATGTATGTATGTATGTATTGGTAGAAATATATAATCGTACTGAGGAGCTTTACTTTGTTATTATAAAAACTATTTATTTTTTAAATTCAGCTAACCTGATTTTTCACCTGTTTAGTGTAACTCACCTGCTTTTCTATGTTCTATTATCTTACTTCCGGTTTCTTTACGTTTTTGTGGCAGTAAAAAGAGAAAGTAAACGTTCTTCGTCGAGCGTTTGCTTATTTGTCCCTCGTTCTTCACTCCTCCCATTCCTCTCTAG
>OY744515.1:177660225-177872725 GCA_963556195.1 Sepiola atlantica | reverse complement strand
CAGTTTACGGTTTTGTAAAACTAGCTTTCATTGTTTTCAAAGGTCCTGTTTGTACTGTTCCGATTTGTATCAGTCTTCTTTCTTTTCCTGCTATATTTTGTTTTTAGTCCTTCATGTTATTTATTTAGTATTTCCTAGCAATTTAGATTTCTGCTCTTCAATTGTTTACTGTTCTCCTTCATCCTGTTTACGGTTTTAGCTTCTTTTTGAAGTTTGGTGATCTGGGTTTCCAGGATGATCTCCCATCCAGATTTCTTTTGCCCATTCTTCTGGGCAGTCATTTTTTCTCTTTTTAGTTTCATACTTACCGATTTTTCCCCCGCATGTATCAAGTTGTTTAGGTCTGCGATAGTGTCTGTTAAGATGTACGCGAGTACTCTGTTTACTTTTTTCGTTTCAATTTTTAACTTCTTCTAATCATCCCTCTCTTAAGGATGGGAGTTTTGTTATGGTCTTGGACATGACTCGTTTGATTTTTTCCACTTCTCTTACTTATTCCTCAGATAGTTCTATAGTTTCGTAGTCTTCGGCCTCTTCAGCTTCTGTGTTTATGTTTTTTCCGTCCTCTTCCTGGGAGTTTTCGTCAAGTGGTGTTTCTTGATCTGTCACGCCATTTATCTTTTGTTTGATATTCATTAATTCAATCTCCGAGGATCACCATCTCTTGAATATCTGTCTGCCTTGATCTGCTATCCTTTGTTCCGTTGTATGGTAGTCAGTTGAAATATCCCATAGATTTCTTATACGTTTTCGGATCCTCTTTCTGTGGGGAAGCGGCTTTTGTAGTAGCATTCAATTATCAGTCTATTCTCTTCTGTTGTCCATTTCTTTCTATAGTTTTTTGGTTTCGTCTTTTCATTCCTGCTTTCTTGTGTTTGGTCCGTATCCTTGTCATATCTGGAATTTGATGGTTACATACCTGTTTGTTTTTGTCCGTGATCTTGTTCTCTGAAATTAAAAGAGCCAAAATTCGCAGGATGCGGACCGGATCACGCATGTTAGCCATCGATGGAGCACCTGCCCATCATGACACTCAGATCTTTCTTCTGTATCCCACGGCGGTTATTTGTATTTGTAGACATTTATCATGTTTTGATGTTTGTGGCAACACCAGCCCCAGCTTTAATTTACCTGTCATTCTGTCACAGAGATAGTGTTTCTCTCATTTTCATGAAGTTCAAGGGACACTATCAGACATACATTTACGAAAACTAAAAATAAATGAATGAAAATAAATGAATAAATGAATAAATAAAAAAAATAAAATAAAAAAATCATGTATATATATATATACATATATGTATATATACATATATATATATATATATATATATATATATATATATATAGATAGATAGATAGATAGATAGATAGATAGATAGATAGATAGATAGATAGATAGGTAGATAGAGATACAGAGAGAAGGAGAGAGATATACGTATACGTATACATGTATATATATGTTACCTACTAACTTAGTATACGTTTTCTAGGATACTCTTAAATATTATAAAAGACGATAGATTCCCCTCCCATGTTTGTCAGAACAATTGATGCCAAGTTGTTAAATGTTCGTTTGAGATTAAAAAATAACGAAGACATTTTTTCTCTCACGTGACTAGTTACTGTTTTTAGATTTCAATTACTTTCAACTTTTTTTCTATCATATGACGAATTGCTTTTTTGGATTTAAATTACGTTCAACTCAAACAAAAAGCAAAAATATTATCTCCCCACACCCGAAGATAACTCTCAGAAGCTAGTTATTAGTAAACATTAAAATTCACAATAAATATAACATTTGTATATCTACCAAAAAGACGTCTTTAATCGGTACGCTCGAGAGTTTAAATGTTCACCGGCTCCTTAAAAAAACAACGGGAACTTGTTTTCTCTCACGTGACCAGTTACTGTTTTCTTTGGATTTCAATTACTTTCGAATCAAACAAAAAGTAAAACTAGTATCTCCCCACCTCCGAAGAGAACTCTCAGAAGCTAGTTATTAGTTAAGATTACAATTCACACTTATTATTATTATTATTATTATTATTATTATTATTATTATTATTATTATTATTATTATTATTATTATTATTATTATTATTATTATTATTATTATTATTATTATTATTATTATTATTATTATTATTATTATTATTATTATTATTATTATTATTATTATTATTATTATTATTATTATTATTATTATTATTATTATTATTATTATTATTATTATTATTATTATTATTATTATTATTATTATTATTATTATTATTATTATTATTATTATTATTATTATTATTATTATTATTATTATTATTATTATTATTATTATTATTATTATTATTATTATTATTATTATTATTATTATTATTATTATTATTATTATTATTATTATTATTATTATTATTATTATTATTATTATTATTATTATTATTATTATTATTATTATTATTATTATTATTATTATTATTATTATTATTATTATTATTATTATTATTATTATTATTATTATTATTATTATTATTATTATCATCATCATCATCATCATCATCATCATCATCATCATCATCATCATCATCATCATCATCATCATCATCATCATCATCATCATCATCATCATCATCATCATCATCATCATCATCATCATCATCATCATCATCATCATCATCATCATCATCATCATCATCATCATCATCATCATCATCATCATCATCATCATCATCATCATCATCATCATCATCATCATCATCATCATCATCATCATCATCATCATCATCATCATCATCATCATCATCATCATCATCATCAGCAGCAGCAGCAGCAGCAGCAACATCAGCAGCATCAACAGCATCAGCAGCAGCAGCAGCAGCAGCAACATCAGCAGCATCAACAGCATCAGCAGTAGCAGCAGCTTCCAAGCTATTGCTTAGAATTACATCAGAGTTGATCTACATCGTTTTTTTGCTACCGGATCTAATATACTTCAAATATTCAACTTAAAGACGCGCACTTGCGATCAAATTGCCATACAAGTTTGGCGCTACGTAGATTCAAAGTGATTATCTTTTAGTACTGAACATCATAAACTTACCAACGCACGCTCCATGCATAAGAGTAAAAGACTGATTAATCACTTTACAATCGATCCATATTTTCTCTCCCGTCACCTTTGTTTAATGACTCATTTCAAATGAATATTTTACACTGGGTGTTGTCTATCGCCATTAAATAATGGACAAATAGTCAACGCAAAGGCTAGGATCGTCAGAAAATGAATACTTTGTAGTATATACATATTGTTTTGTTAGCTTACGTTGCATGGGCTAAGACATATTTCGGTTTAAAGGTATAGAGAAACACCATTCAAAATATAGTCATGATACAAATCGGTCCTGTCGAGCTGAGGTATTGTTCCTTTCAATCTTTACGAAATCAATCCTCCATGCTTTATCTTCTCTCTGAGAAGGGGTTAGTTTATTGCTAATTGCCTGAGGTGCTCCTACCGAGGAATGCCGACAGTGCCGTTCAAGCATTTTTTGTATGCCAGAGTGCGCTTATCCTATTGCGCTGGCTTTTCAAAAGCACATCTGACCTTCTGTCTTACATCCTGTAAATAATATAGAGTCATGTTAAAAAAGGTTAATAGGATTTTTAAACATTCGTTTTAGTTTTCCTTTATTTTTTATTTCAATAAATAATCGATTAATAGCAAATAAAAAAATAATTCACTGTATATATATATATATATATATATATATATATATATATATATATATATATATATATATATAAGTTACGTATGTGCCAGAAAGACACGCACATGCACAGTGACACACCCGAAACCTTGCCTGATGTTAGAATCAAACATGTTGGGGCGTAGTAGTTTCGGCGGTCGTTCATACCAGCCAAGGTTCGACTTCACTTCATTATGGCAACCTCGTTACTGCTATGAAACATCTAACCTGAGTGGATTATGATGCATTACCTCCTCCTTCAAGATAAGGGTGATTTTTGTGCATCTATTAGGGAATTCTGACTGGTCGGTTCACGGGTGGTTCTTCCGTGGAGCTTGTTTTACCTCGATATAAATAAGTTTGTGTCAGATTTTGTGCCGTGGGAAACTCGTAAATATCGAATCTTGCTTTTGTAACAGTACTAGGACGATTTGACTTACCGATATATATATATATATATATATATATATATATATATATATATATATATATATATTATGATGCGTCACTAGTTATCAAGGAAAGGAGGCCACTCAAGGATAAGGGTTAAAGAGATCGTCAGTTGGACTATACTCGCCTCTAATCGTCTCCACGAAAGGATAAAAACAATGGGTGGGATGGACAGAAGATTAATTCAAACGAATTGATTATTCAAGAGGACGGCTCAACAAGTATTAGTTCACATTAGACTTGAAGACGACCATGCTGTAGTCAGTTGAAAAGCAGACTCGGGTGTCTTTATTGGATCTTCGTGGAAGTTTCGTTTGCTTTTTGCTAAGGAGAGAGAGAATCAGAGAGAGAGAGAGAGAGAGGGGGGAGAGAGATAGAGAGAGAGAGAGAGGAATGTTATTTGATGTGGTTGTAGCTATACGAGTTCCTGCTGTCAATGTTTTATAGCGGTGTACCAGGTATTGGAGCTCAGCCGAGTACCTACTACAAACATAGCGATACATTAGAAAGAGGTGAGCAACATTTCTTTCGTGGTAAAGTAGATGTAGGGACGAGATATACCAATTTTACATCGACTTAGTGTCATAAGGTCTAGTTGATAGGAGGGCCGAAGGTGTCTATCATCGTAAAAACTGACAAGCAACAAAACAAATTGCTTCAGAATGGCTGCAGCATCTTCATCGTTGGTAGCAGGTCTTTGTCTAACATCGAGTCAGCGTGAATTTGAAAACACGCGTTTGGTTGTTTGGTGCGTGAGAGGTTTATCGATTGTATGTTGGGTTTTAAATTCAGCGAGAAAGGAAAGATTCGCGGAAATAAATATGACAGTGCGAAATAAGTTATGAGGAAGCGGAAAAGAAATTCAAGAAGAAAGCAATTGGAGTCAAGCTGAATGAAAGACGAGTGTGAAATCATAGGGAAGGGCAAGTTTAGCACGAAATAGACGTGTTTTTAATATCAAACTGACGCGGTCAATGTATAATACAAAAGAATAGACGACTAGTGATCCGTTGGGGCCACGTTGTTACAATGTACATTTTATCTTCTATCGCTTTTTACCCCCTCCTTCCCCCGTCTTCTTCTTAATTTACATCATTTATTTATTTAATCTATTACCCTCCTTCTTTTATATTGCTGTTGCTATTACACCTCACACCATCCTGTTCCCCTCCTGCCACCACTTCTTGTTTCATTCGCCCTTCATCGCCAAACATACGCTGCTGCTTCTATTCTTATTTACCTGTTTTTCTTTATTTACGTTATTCATTTATTCTATCTCTGATATTGCGGCTACAATACTACAACTACCTCCAAATAGTAATCTTCTCGTTCGTTCATCATGTCACCATCTAAAATATTCAATGTGAAAACACATCAACAAGCAAGGTTATCTGAATTTTAGTATTATATTAGATAATTATAGATACTATCAGTGAAAGATTTAAAAAATATATGTAGTTGTTTATATTAGAAAGGTTATTTGAGAAACTATTAGCACAGCTCCCAACTTAGGATGATCCTCAAAACTTATACACTAATTTTCAGTTGCCTCTAACGTCTACAGTGGCGAACTGCTTATTTGGGAGTAAACTATGTTAAAAAAAATTTCTTTCCAGTGGGACTCACTATTTATTATTTTTACTTCTTCCCAGAGGGGACGATGGTCACCATTCTCTTTCTATACATGGTGGGCTATACTTGATTTTCCGTCTCTCCTCTAGTTACTGCTTTCGATGTACTTCCACCTTTACGTTGTGAGCATGGCAGCCAAGATGAGGAAATCAGTCCGAAAGCACCTCATCTCAGAGATACAGACACTTACTATATATATATATATATATATATATATATATATATATATATATATATATATATATATATATATATATATACACACAGACGTATATATATATATATATATATATATATATATATATATATATATATATATATATATATATACATATTTAAAAAGGAAGTAGCTACCAATATTTTTACTTCTTTTATTATTTAATATTTTCAAAAAAAATCCTGTATACATTATTCGTATTTCGTGTTTAAATTTGATGCTTAAAAGCTATACATATTTCTAGCAAGCTTAAGTAGATACAAATGAAAAATTCAAAACCTTATCTAAAGCTAATAATGAAATCATAAATATCATATATTAGTGTGTAAAGTAGACACCAACAAAATAACCGAGTCCCTCTAAGCTAAGGTAAGGTCATCCTATGCTTGTTTGACGCATTTAGAAGTGAAGATAGCCAACCTTTTCTTTTATTTAAAGGAAAGAAAGTTTATTGATTGCAAAAAAAAAACGAATAGGTACTCAGTTGGAATAAAATGAAAGAATCTGATTGGTTGGAGGTCGAACTGCTTAACTATAAAAGTGATCATAATATGTAAATCCACGCAGTTAGTCTGAAGCTTTTGCTCGATAATGTAACAGACACATTTCTGTGTAGCTTACTTGCCACAAGTATATTTTATACTACTACTAATGCGCAAGTATTGAGTACTGTTGAAATAGATACTGAAACAAAAACTATATAGATAATATTTTTTTGATAGGATATGTATATACATATACGGCTATAATCACGTGGTAAACATATTCCCGTTAGATCATCGAAGTTAAGCGATGTTGAGCCTGATCTGTACTTGATTGGTGACTATTTAGGAATGTCTGATTCGTTATGTTAGAGGACTACGGCATCTACACCAGATTGTAGACTGACCACCGCAAATAGAAGTGATCCACTTTATAATATCTCTCAAGATGTGATATATATATATATATATACAGGGTGGGCAAAAATAAGGGTCCTATTTTTTAAAATTCATAACTTTTTTATTTATTGATTTTTTATTTTTTATTTTTTTAGAATAAGTAAAGGACCCCTTCCGAAGCAAGCATGAGCCGTATTAGCCCTAAGGAACGTACCCTCATTTAGAAAACATTATTTTCGCTTAAAAAACTCAAAACAGTGTAAAAAACAATACTTTAGTTTTTGTAAGTTGTAAGAAGTGTTTTTCGGCTAAAATTTGTTTTGTTTATTTCAAAAAATCTCGGAAGGGTCAGTATACACACACATAAAGTTTGGTGAGTTTAACTTTTATTTTGTGGAAGTTATTCAAATTCAAGTTATTCAAATTTAAAGATAGGACCCTTATTTTGGCCCACCCTGTATATATATATATATATATATATATATATATATATATATATATATATATATATATATATATATATATATATATATATATATCAATGCCCCATGGGAGAATGTATCTTCGACAATAACAATAAAACTAATTCTTACATCGGTTTAACAACCACAAGACTTTCCCGAAGATTAACCTTATATCTCTCTGACACTAGCTCCATTTGCAACCACCTAAAAACACATGACTGCCTCCTTTCACAATGTAGACACATACTAGTTAACAATTCTAAAATAATACACCACGATACTAACACAAAAATATTAAAACTTCTTGAAGCCTTCTACATAAAAACTAAACATCCCACAATCAATAATGTGAATTACGAAATTAGCCATAATATTTTAAAGTGTCTAGCATAGTAATAAACGTTACCAAATTCTTAGCCATTAAGCAATTATACGTTTGAATCATGAACGCGCTTAGAACGTAATCAAATTCTTTGCGGGTAAGCAATCAAACTGTTGAATCTTGCACGCTCTTAGAATGTAACCACGCTCTAATGTAATATCTCAATATTATAGACGCTCATTTTAAGTTGTAAATTACTGGCCGTTATAATGATAAACAAAATCAACATTAAAAACATATTTTTTAAGAAACCAAAATTAACACCACCTGAAAATGACTTGACGAATCAAATCGAAAGTACTCGCAAAAAAGGAAAAAAAATAGAACAAGAAACACATGGAACTTACAGTAATTTGACCGAAACACTAAATGGATCATTCGGCGAATTAAAAAAGTAAAATGTCGTATCAAACAAAAACACTCCGTGTTATTTAATAATGTTTGCCTAAATGAAAATATGCTACCTAAATACACACACTATATATATGGGTCGTTCATTTAAAAGCATTGGTGGGTCAGAATTATCAAAATTGAAAATAGAAGAAAATAACACCTATTACAAAGACTTTATATCAAAAAACAACAAAAAAGTTTGTTTATTTTTTTTTGTTGAAAAATATGACACAATACTGATCAACTCTGATGATGAAATATTATTCCGAAATTAATACAATTAAATTAAAAAAAAATCTTGCATTGATAAAGGCTTCTATTTTCAATTTTAATAATCTCTCTTTCTCTCTCTCTCTATCTCTCTCTCTCTATCTCTCTCTCTCTCTCTCTCTATATATATATATATATATATATATACTACTGTGGTAGTGTGACATTTTACGATTATATTGAGTCTTCCTACACTGCTACAGCTGTAGCCATTTAGATAGACATTATATAGTCGACAATCTCTATTTGCAGTGGTAAGTCTGCAATCCTTTGTAGGTGTCGTCGTCCTTATAACGCATCAGATATTTCCAAAATGGTCACCCATCTATTACTGACATATGTTCTGATGAATGCTTCATACAAATAAAAATTCATATCGTCTCATACGCGATCATACCCGAAACTGTTGTTTATGTTGAATTCTTGAAACGTTTGTAAATGACGAAAGACGACGTTACTCCATCAAAGTTTAGTGTTAAAAAATGCTGTATTAAATAATTGATCACATTATTTCCGGGGTTAGAACATTGATAAATCAGCAAATAGAAATAAGACTCAATCGTCTAACATTTTCATTAGTCAAGTGGGAAAGACGACAAAGGCTTCAAGAGGTTCCTATTCTCATGTATTATATCTTCTGTATCTGCTGAAGTCACTTTCTTAAAATTTAATGATGAGCTTATCAATAAGTACTTCCATATATTTTGGGAATAGTACAATTTGTCTCCAAGAAAAATCAGAAAGCTTTTCAGACATAATTATCTATTAGTACCTGTCGCCATGAATAAGAAATCAAGTTTGATAAATGTGACTAACTTTATTGATGAAACGAAATTGAAACTGAAACTCATAAAACATTGAAACTCGTAATAAAGAAATTATTATTTTTGGAAACGAATATATTAAATCCTTCTTTGAGGAAGACAAAGTGAGATAAGAGAACATACTAGATACATTCTATTCATCTCTATCATATAATTGAACTTGCAGAAAATATTGGAGTATGTCTAAATCAGTTCAGCTCGTTGGGAGTTTCACAACAATCTGTCTTACTCTTCTATGCTTACGATGTAGGTATAGAACTCGGGTTCAAGATGCTATAAACGCTGACGCGTAATTGATAGTGTCACTGACGATTAAATCGGCTAAAATTTCCGTTGGTAACTCAGTAAGTACAGGTACTAGTCACACTAAATAGGATTGTTACAGGCATCGAACCATCGCCATTATAGAGCACCTTTATCTCTACCACTGAGTTTAACACTGTTGTCTACAGTTATTGTATTACTTTAACATTTACCGTCTTTTTAGTTTAGGGTATTGCGTTAATCAGTTAGTGGATCGTAGTTTTGAAATATATTTACCGATTTCATCCATTCATTTATTTATAATGATTTCTTTAAAATACCATAAGACATTCCCCTAAAAGTATCAATCTATTGATTTGGTAATATATATTTCCCCTGCAAATACTGTAATATTATTTTTTACGCTACTGAGGCTTTTAATAAATACCTTAATCATATATTTTTTTATATTTAGCTTAATTTAACGCTATGTAGTTTCGTATCTCTATACTTTGAATTAATTAATTTTTAATTAATTTAATTTGAATATCTTATATAATTATTATTTATTATTATTTTGTTCAAAAAATAGTTCAAACTTGATTTAAACCAATTAACTATTAACTATTCTAGCAATTCCATTTAGCGTATTGGTAATCACTTTAAATTGTTTAGTAAGATGGCTGCCTCTATGGGTGACAATATATATGTTTTTCCTTGAGGGAAAATGTAATCTAAACGGTCCGTAAAAATTTATCAAAGTTTTGAATAGAAACAAATGATCAGTAAAATGAATAACATTTTGGTCATTGGACTTTAGCCTAATATTGTCTATTTATATATCGTCTGTTGTTATATGTTGGCAATCATCGAGCTCTTACCTTGAAAAGGTTGGTCTCTGAAAAAATAGAAAGTATATGCACAAATATATATTTTCCAACACCACCTCTCTCTCTCACTCTCACTCCCCCCTTTCTCTCCCTCTCCCCCTCTCTCTCTCTCTCTCTCTCTCTCTCTATATATATATATATATATATATATATAAGTATACATTTTTATTTATACAAACATTATTGGTTACATATGTGCATACATGTTTCGGTTGCACTCTTCGCAGAGAGTCAACCTCATCAGACCAAGGATTCAGAGTAATGAATCCTTGGTCTGATGAGGTTGACTCTCTGCGAAGAGTGCAACCGAAACATGTATGCATATATGTAACCAATAATGTTTGTATAAATAAAAATGTATACTTATAAACAGCTCTACTAGTTATTGGGCACTTTTTATAAACACTTGAGTTTCAACGTATTTTCATCTACAGAAACTAATACAATACACTATATATATATATATATATATATATATATATATATATATATATAATACGCTGCTTATTAATGCTAATGGTTACGCGGGTAATGTCACTAAAAAGCGATGTATTTAGTGTGCACGTTTAGGGATAAAAAAATAATTAACATTTTATGAGAATAATATCCAAGATGAGAACAGTAGTCCGAATAATCTAAATGACACAATTTTTCAATCCTCATCTAAAATATTGCGAAACATAGTATATCCAGATATTTTAAAAGAAAACACATTCATTTGGGGCTTATAATCGAAACCTAACATAATTTAACAAACAATTAAAATGGAATTTCTTGTTAAAAGAAATTGCTTCCGGCGTCATAAAACTTTTGCTTATTTACCCTTTTATAACAATCAGATGTCGGTGTTGTTCGTTTTGTTTGTTATGGGTTTGTATCCTCTTATGTTTTTTCATTTTATTTCGAGCTAATTAGTTCCCATAAATTGCGAGATGCTTTGTTAAACATATCATGCAGTGTGTATTTTTTTACTGGTTAATCATCTTTCGTTCCCTATTCCTTAAGTGACGGAGACTCATTTCACATTTTATAAATTCTTCATCCTTTTAATGCATTAGCAAGCAACATGTTTTATCTAATTGTGATGAGCAAAATATTATTACTATCTACTATATATAAGATATATGCAGAGCGGAGCTAGTGGATATCAACTCAGTGCAACAACAGCAAGGGTGAAGGAGACATTGGCGAAATTTCGTGATAACATCGCAATATCTCCACTCTGCATCCGAGGGCAAGTTGTATAGCAGCTGTGTTATAAACATCTTTTTATATTGGAACACATTCTGAGTCTTCGTTCAGTCCTCTCTTTTACTCGACCGAAGCGCGATAACAAATCCATGATTAGATGGATCTTCAATGTGAAATCTGACCAAACCCAGCACATAAAGTCGAAGGATCTGTTGAAAGTACGTTATTTGTCAAGCACAGAGGTTATCCTAAGGACGATTCGCTTTCGCTGATACAGTAATATTGAAGCGTCTCATCCGTTTTTTAATAAATAATAATAAACAAGAATTGAAGAATTAGTTCCGTACATCAAATTTACTGTGTGCTACACACAATCTGCCAGAGTATACATCAAAACATATGTAGCCGTTAATCATAAAAATAAATTTGAAATTTCTTTTTTTAAATAAATAAATTACAAAATTTTTAGTTTTTTTTCAGAAAAGCAAAGAACTAAATACTGTTAGAATAAAATAAGATAAAAATCGTATATATAAAAGAATATTAAATGAATATTAGAAAAAAATAATTGAACACCCATCTTGGCTGTTATCCCTACCTCCCCTCTCCGAATTAACAAAAAATGTTTTCTTCTTTCTTTTCTCTCTTCTATTGTTTTTTTCTTCTGAATATGTAGCACGTCATCGGTGGGTTCAAATATAAAATATTCAGAAAAAAAAACTAAATTAAATAAGTAGTTAAACTCATAAAAAAATCAGTTATAGTTTCAGTTTTATTGCATTTGCTGCGGATATTAATATTAACTGCGTTATAAGCAATATTGCCAGCCACACGTTTTTTGAGATTTGAAACACCTACCATTTGACAAAGAGGTCTTGCTCGAAATATATCATGGAACACGGTCACACAGATTAGATCAGTGTTTAAGTTTTGCCTAATCAAGTAAGATTTGCTATATAGGGAAACAAATTATCTAAAATGTTTTTGAAAAATATATAATTTAAATCACTCGTTTTTGTCTTATTTTTCAACGCCGACATAGTTCCATTTCTTGCATTGCAATAGCCTTCTAATACACCTCTCTCTCTCTCTATCTCTCTATCTCTCTCTCTCTCTCTCTCTCTATATATATATATATATATATATATATATATATATACTGTATATGTTGTTTATTGGGAGATTTAGATCGTTCAATGCCAACCTCAGCAAGTGGCTTTCTGTTGTGGTCAAAATATCAAGTATGACTAGCGTGTGAATTGAAAGTACGAACCATATAATGAGTGACGTCACTGACAAAGTAAAACATTGATTCTATAACTTTCTCAAAACTTTATCAATTTTATCATTTTCAATTAATAGTTCAGTAATAATAAAAGTGTTATCATAACTAACCTTTGATATCTTATATTTTCTAACTATATAATTAAGAAGAAGGAAGAATTATTTCATCTTAACTTGATTATGTCAAGCTTTTTCACTTAATTTCTTACTTAAATATAATTTTACACATAAACTCGTAAGAATATAAATGTGTGTGCAGACCTATCCGTATATTTCTCTTCCATCAAATTTTACTTGTTTATTTCATGAGCAAATTGTAAAAAATCATACTTTTACATATACAAACAGCAAAGATACACATCTCAAAATCATAACATAATGCTATAACGAAATGTCTTATGTAAGATATTAAATTGTAAAAATATAAGTAGAAATTACGTTTGAATGATAAAAAATGTTAAATGTAAAACTGAAGTAAAAAAAGAGAGAAAGTTATATTTTACTGATTTCACAACACATGATTTATCGACATGATACAGATAGAAAGAGAGAGAGAAAGAGTGAGAGAGGAGAGAGAGAGAAAATCAGGACAAAACCAGAGAGAAATTATAAGCGACTATGTGTGTGTTTTAAAGAGAGGGAGGTAGCGGGAGTGGGACAGGAAAGAAATAGAGAAAAGGACAGGAAAAAAGTAAAGAAGAAAATAGCTGATGTTGAATAATTTAAAAATTATTCCGAAAGACACGATTCATTCGTTATGTAATTCGTATTCGTGTTAAAAAATTTAGAAAAAAGAGAAAAGAAAAGCAAATTCTAATTGGACGAAGGAATTATTTGGTTTCGTCATTTAAAACTCCTCACGTCTCTTTCGAGATTTGAAGCCGCCATTACAGTAGGCACGTGACACACAGCCGCAAGTGTCGAATTTGTTAAACATTTCATTCCAGGTGATTGCACCCAATTCGGCGTTCTCATTGCAGGGTAATTTAGCAAAGATTGCAAATAACTTCCAGAGAAGTCAATTCCTTTTTCATTTTTTTTTATTTAATTCGAAAACCGAATAATGAAGGAATAGAATATTGCAACTGTAAAAGCATGACATTTTAATATGATTCGGCAGAATAAATACAATTGCAATAAAATCAGGCGAAGAAAAATAAAGGTGGAATCTTTTTTTGCATTTCTTTTTTGGTTCCTCACTTAATGTGTTAATGGTTTTCTGCTGAGATATTTTTGTTTATGTAAAATTTCACCTTTTTGAATTGGTTTTACTCCATTTGTTTCCGAACAAGCATTCATTTATGAAAATCTGTTTTCGTTACGGATGACTAAAATACTATACATCTCTCCTCAACTACAACCGATAGCATCTTTTCCGAAAGCGAAACCTTTAAATCCCTCAGCTTGAAATTCCAAGAAATATCAAGTGGAATAAGTATCGAAAAGATACTACTAACTCTGACGCAAAGGTAGCCTCCCTATACCGGCATAAGAAAAATGTTCGCACCTACCAGTAGCTTTTATCTCTATAAAGTAACTTTCGCTCGTGCATGGAGTATTGCTCTTCATCTTGGCTGGAGCACCAACAATAGCCTCTTCGTCTTGGACAGGGTGCAAAAAAGAATCTAACCTAATTGCTCCTGCAATGTTTGCTGAGTTAAAGCTCCTGTCGCACAACCGCAGTGTTTCATCCTTGTGTTTGTTTTACTTCCAAAGTATATGATCTTATGCAAATACTGCACTTATACCCTCGAAGTAAATGCTCTCGACCCAACCGATTAATAACAAAATCCCACCTTTTAACTATGAACGTTCCTAAATGCCCCCAAACTTTCTACTCTAAAAGTTTCTTCCTTTGGACAGCTTTAGAATTCCCTCCCTGCTTCGCATTTTCCAGACATACAGAAATTTAAATGTAATGTGAACACACATATTGATGCCCAAATCCCCACTTAGATTGGCCACTATAAACGTTGTTATTATAATAGTAACCCCCCACTCTTGATGACAATATACTTTGTTTGGAGCCAACAGAAATAAAAACAAAAACTAAAACAAAACCAAAAATTAAAAAAAAATGTCTACCCTAGTATAATCATACTAAGTCAACGGTTACAAGAAGAACAGGCTATTAAAAATCAAGGGGAACTCGTAAAAAGCGTAAGAAAGAACAACATTAAAAAACACTGAGTGTCGAGACGGAGCTAACAGAAGCAGGAGTGAAGAGAATTATGATCCGACAAGGAACACATAGAAAAAGATAATGATATAATATGGAGAGAAGTAACTTTACTTTAGGATAGCAAATAAAATATAAATAAAAAACGTTCAAATGAAAATAAAAATGAAAACCTAAAAACTAACGCACATAAATTATGAATTCAAAATTCAAAAACAAAAATAAACAAATGTCTGTATAATGCTAAAATTATAACTCTAAGATAGCGATAGGAAACGGAAGAACATGGAACAGATAAATTGTTTTAATTTTCAGTAAGGTCATCCACATTTACTTTATTTACTTGATCCATTTAAAAGTAGGGGGTCATCAAAATCCCTCTTAAACAAAGGGGTTAACACTCAGTGGCAGATTGAAATATATAGTTAAGAAGTGGTTAATAAGACCAATGATTGATTGGTCAGTAGTTTAATTTAGCATTACTGTTATATAAAAGCAAACGTTAACTATAAATAAAATGTATTATTCAATCTCCGAGAATAAGACATCAATGTTTGTGTAGCTTACTTGCCATAAGTATATTTCTATGCTACTAAGGTTTCATCAGGTATTAAGCACTGTCGAAGTACATATAGAAAAAATGTAATATATTATATTACTTAATGATATTATAATATATATGTATATACATTAAATATTAATAATAACAGTGTATATATATGTGTATATATATGTGTGTTTGCGTGTATTTGTGTGTGTGCTATCCGACCTTACCCAGTGTCGCCAGAAGTCTGTTTCATTGCATTAAAAATATAAAACATAAAATAAATGAATAATGTTTAGTGTTTGATGGGATGTGGTGAACATATTTTACAACAGTTGAAAGAAAAAAATGCTATTCAAGTTATATTCATCATAACAATCTTTCTAACCGGAATAAGTATTCGTTTCATACGCTGGTATAGATAGGTATAATGTTTCATCCGTGTGCTTGTTTTACTTCCACAGAATATGATCTTATGCAGTTACTGCGTAGATACAACTAAATAAAAATAGGTGAATTATCACAAAAGTGATGTTAATATATTTCGTTTCAATTACGAAACTTTGGCAGAGAATAATCATTTTATGAATAGCAGTCAGACGACATATACAAAAGGTTGAAACTTGTAGTGGGAGAAAAATTGATGGTTAGTAGTAAGTATCAGTGTGTTGAATAATGATTGGTGGGAGATTAGCGATTTTGTAAAGTAAGAGTGTCGTGTATGGGCAGTAAGTGATAAAAAACAGTAATGAGTAAAGTTATTGTAGGTGATGCGAGAGTAACAGAGAAAGAGAGTAAGAAGAAATAAGAAAATGTAGAAAGATCACAGATATGGGAAATCATAGTTGAAAGGAGTAGAAACGTGCTGTGTATCAGAGGTGAGAGCATTTTTAGGAAGGAAACGGTTGATGACCGCCAAGTGGAGTGGGGAAATCGGATCATTGGGTACATCAAGTACGGTACTATTTAAACTGACCCCCGTCTTCATCTATGTAGTTTTCAAAATAGGATTGGTTTACTTGTGTGTGTAAGTTTGATTATCGAAGCATTTGAGCATTAAATAAGTGGTTTAAGGTAAACATGTGTGAGTCCAATGCATTGTTACTGTCGCGGGGTTTTATTGCTTTGTTGTGTTCATTAATTTATTTTAGAAGGGATGCCGTGTTTCATCTATATATATTGCTGTAGTCATTACACATGATTGTGTACAAGCTGACCTATACGATTGGAATTGTGATAGTGTTTTTATGTTTGTTGAACATATATTTATTCATCAGTGAGGTGAATTGTGTGGTTCTTAAACAATATTTGGATAATGCGATGTGACATATTTGGACTGATTTATTGTCTCCCTTTTATACCTGCTTTCTAAAATGTTGCTTCTGTTCTCAAGAGTTAACTTTTTGCACACTTAAATATTGATTCTATCTTTGCATGAAACATAGTGAGTCTATCCTTGCATGAAAAAATATCTCTGAATTGAGTTGCAACATTCTAAATCATGTTATAAACGTTTGAACTAATACATATATGTATGCATATATATGTGTGTATTTTTGACGATTTAATTCATTTTCGAATCACGTTACAAATAAAGAGTGTACACATAAAAGTATTACAGTGTTAAAAGACAATGTTTATTTTAGTCGCGCAACGAAACAATCATATTCTAAAACATATAATAAAACTACTAAGGACATTTTCGGAATATCACATTTTTTTCCAATGTCCAGAAAGGTGAATTTTCACATAATAAAGAGAACATCACAAGAATAAATTCACTATTAAATATCTCGGTTAAATTTGTGCATTAATTCAACATCACTGTGAATATATATAAATATATATATATATATATATTTATATATATATATATGTATATGTATATGTATATGTATGTATATGTACATGTATATATACATGTATATGTATATATATGTGTATATGTATATATATGTATGAATAAATATACATATATATATGTATATATATGTATATATGTATATATATGTATATATGTACATATATATGTTCATATATATGTATATATGTATATATAGAGTAGAGCATAGTGTCGTTAGCATATACCTATCTCAGACTCGATATATATATATATATATATATATATAGATGTTACTTTGACTCAGAGAAGTAAACGATATAAAACACATACACACGCACCCTCACGTGCGCAAATGCACGGAAACGTTAAACTGTTAAAAATAAAAAACATTTTTTCAAATAAAAAGAATATCTGAAGACAGCCTAAATGCTCGAAACGCATTATAAAATAATAAAATAATAAAATAGTAAACAATTAAAAAAAAGTTTATTTCAAATTTACAAATCTTGGACGCCTCACCTTTTTGAATATACATTTTTTCTCGTTGGAACTACACTGACGCTGCACTCCCATCTACTCTCTCTGCCCCTTTCTCTTTCTCTCTCTCTCTTTATCTCTCTCTCTCTCTATATATATATATATATATATATATACATATATATATATAATCTAGTAAAAGATGGCAACACAGATTGTAAACGTACAATATCTATTACATCATCAGTAGCTCAAAACAATGTGTTTCAAAAAACGAAAATATTTTCCTTCCTTAAGCCATTGCTGTTCAAAGAATTACATCTTTAACGTGGATATTTCCCTACATTTTCAACCTTTTCTCTTGAACATTTTTATATTTGTTTTTATCTTATTGTCTCTTATATCTTTTCAACTTATGACTTTTGGTAAGTTCTTTTACTGACATCTGTTTGTCTTCCTCTGATGATACGATTTCATTCTTTGAAAGGACATGGCTTAAGAAATGGACAATATATTTCTTTTTATTTTAAACACTTTGTATATATATATATATATATATATATATATATATATATATATATATATATATAGATTGATTGATTGTGGTTCTGCTTTCGGCTAACAATGTTTCATTTTCTCTCATTTACAGGTACGTGTCAAATGATAATGGTTTTTCATTCGGTAAGAATCACCTTTTCTTTTTTGTTTATTTTGTGAATAATAATATCAACAATATATAGAAGACAGAAAACAATATAAGATATCATGACCTTCCGTAGCAAAAAGAAAAATGTTTCATTTTAATAAATCAATACTTGTACGTGTGTTACATTCCTTCTTGAGATTTTAAATTCTTGCGTTAGAAGGCCACAACATTACACTCTGTCTCGCTTTCACTCTATTTTCTCGTCTCTAAACTATTTTAAAAGAATAATCATAATAAATGGCTGTCTCACAGATAATCGACGAAAACAATCTTTAAAAACATGGCCGCTCGAACTTTTCAGCCAATTTAACTTTAGTTTCGCCTGGGGGAAGTTATCAAATTAGCGAACTGATTCACTGTGAGGAAAACAGTTGATGGATTCTGTCGTATTTAATGAGAAGAAATTGGATAGCTGTTGCATTTAAATGGGGACTAAACATGGCGATAAATTCATTTGCTGTTCAAAAGTTTTAATTAAAAATGCAGACGTTTGCAAACATGCGTATTTTTCTGAATACACATTAATAAATATAATGCAAATACAATGCCAACATGAGAATACTGCAGATTTGACGGCACAGATTCAATAGAGGACAATAGTAAATCGCCCCAGACAAGTATGAAGCCACTTGATGTAAGGAGCTTAAAAACCAAATACCACTTCAAGGTCAAAACCCAGTCAACTATAAGTGTTAGATAGATAGATTCTGACCTGGAGAACAGCAATTCTCTCCCATTATCAGAAAGATGGCTAATAAAATGTGAAAATTAAACGACAAAATAAGGGAAGCGAGAGTTACGAGGCTGCTGAAAGTAAACCCAAGTTCAACTTTCCATTATTCTGGGAGCGAATCCACTACTTAGGACTCATTACCTGTTGTCAAACGCGTAATCTGTGTAAATTGCTGATTGTAAACAATTTGATTTTTAAATTAAGCATAAACATAAGTATGTTAAGTACATTTTATTTATGTTTAATATTTCTTTAGGATAAGGACTAATACTTTGTATTATTAGGATAATCAGGGCTACTGTTCTCATCTAGGATGTCATTCTCACAACGTTTCTGTTGATGTAACCTAATACATTCTTTAGGTCCTACTTGTCGAACTCGGGAATCTTGATGTCGAACTTTATTTAATACTCAATAGCTGATTGTTCTCATGAGCATGTAGAAATGTTAAGCAAGTAAATTTGATCTTATTCGTAATTAGTATCGCATGTATTGAAGATTGAACCTTCACTTTTAAGAAGAGTGTTAAAACAGATAATTACTTGGCACTTTATCTGTTGCATCAGGGATCCATGTCTTCTGGAGGATGAAGATTGAATCCTCACTGCTAACTAAGAACATAGAAAAGTCACTTAAAACGACTGTCATGGCTGTATGAATGAGAACAGTCTAGCACAGTTTATTCATACTCCAGGGTGCCATTTTCTGTCATTCATCCGGACTATAAATTGTAAACTCCTAGCTGGTACTGACATCGGTTCGTTGTTGACTTTACAAATTCAGCCATGCAATGTCTCAGTTGCTTTTATTGAAGAAGTTCTATTTTATTTCAGCTTATTCATTCGTTTTTAATGTTGCCTGAAGATGATTCTTGAACGAATCGAAAGTACTCGAAATACCTTTGAGACTTTTGAGTGCAAAACTAAAACGATTATAAGATAAATCGAAAAGCATAGTGAAACAGAAAAATTCTGTAGTATGAACTGATATTTTACATTAAAAAAAATCTGTATGCCCAGTGAAATCATTGGCGTTCTGAATGAGGTGAAACGACGATGAGAAATGGCGTTATATCGATAAAAAACGGTGCTTTCCCGGAAAGTCTCTCCAGGAAAATATATATTTGTTGGGAATTAGTTGAGTTTTATTTTCTTTATTATTTATAGTTTTTATTTTATTCTACTAAGGGTTTTATTTATTTATTTATTTATTTATTTATTCTCTTGAGGTTTACCATTTTTATTCATATATAAGGTGTTGTTTGTCGATCGTAGCAGATAATGGTGTATTGGAAAGTGAAAATATAAATGGGGCGGTTGAATACGTCGTTTAAAGGTTGTAATATTGAAGTCTCTTTTTAATAACGGGTTTACATTTATGTATCGGATTTATTCTTTATTTTATTGATAGTTTTGTGTTTTAAAGGTTTTATTTTGTTTTGTGTTTTATTTACATATTTATAATTTGTTGTTTCGTATTTTAAAAGATCATCATGTACAAAAATTAAGGGAGCTAGCGTCTGAATATACCGTTAAAAACGGTGCGTTGTTGACGTGTCCTTTTTAAAATAAGTACTAGGTTAGGATTGAAATAATATATGGGTTTCAACCGTAGTTGAGTTATGTTAAAATTGTTTTAATTATTTGTTATGTGTGTTGTCTGTTTTACTGCATATTCAGCGATAACTAAGTGGTATAATTTATTTATTAGGCTCTGTGTAATATTCGTGAAATACTTTTATATCTGTATTTATGATTTTTTCATTTTTTGATTGTTTATTATTTATAGATTAGTTTTTTCCCGAAATTTATTTTTCTTAAGTATTATATGATATTATATATATATATATATATATATATATATATATATATATATATATATATATATATATATAATATATATATATATATATATATATATATATATATATATATATATATATATATATATAGAGAGAGAGAGAGAGAGAGAGAGAGACGGAGAGAGAGAGAAAGCGATATATATATATATGAAGTGGGTGGATTAATTGTTATTAAATGACTGGGGTATATTTTGTCATTAAAATGGTTTATCTATGGGTATCTTATGTTTTATTGTCATTATCATATGCATTCGAGTTGTGTTTATATAATTAATTAATTATGTTGGCTTTAACTATTAAGGGTTATGAATCTATTATAGGCCTGTGTTAGGCGGTGGGGTGTTTAGGTCTTCAACATCTATAACTCCTTTAAATCCTGTGGGATTTGATAGTTATATTACTAGGTGTACTAATTAGGGGACTCATGTATTTACCATGATAGAAAGGTTAAACAGAGATGGGTTATCTACTGCTAAATGTTTTATATGTGGTTGATGGCGTATGGTTGTGTTGAGATTGGTAGGGTTATATAGTTGTGGGTGTAGTATGTGCAATATATCCGTTGGACATTATGTTGTAATAAAATATTCAGTATAACTTCAAAAGGGTCTTGGGGAGGGTGGTTATTATATATGTTTTATTAAATTTTTTATTTATTTTCTTTATGTTGTATTTTGTTATTTTTTTATTAAATTTTATGGATCCATTTGTTTTTAAGGGGGTGATTAGTGAATTATGTATTATTATTGTTTTCAGTCCATTGGGCTAGTATGCATTTACTTTTGTGGGATTATTTCTTGAAGTCTTCAGTTTTGTGTTCATGCAATTTATGGACTGGTTATTGATTGCTTGCAGAATCCTTAATTTTTCAGTGGTAGATAGAGAGCAAATCCTGGAGGTAGGGCTGTAGGATTTTGGATTGGTGGTGATACTCCATTCTATATTTTCAGTATATATATAATACTGAAGTATATATATATATATATATATATATATATATATATATATATATATATATATATATATATATATATATATATATATATATATATATATATATATATACGGTGGGAAAACAACGTATAGATGTAAGTCAGATTTCTCATAAACTACTAGGTATAACATTTCACAGAAATCCCTACGCCACCTCCAAATGTACCCCCTTCTCCACATATAAACATATTCACTTATCTTGATTTATGTAGTCCATATTCACGTCAGACGAGCCTTGCCGGGTGTGAAATAAATAATCACATCCAACTGTCATTATGTTTTGAGTTATTTTAACTATAACTTATATATATGTATATATATATATAATTTATTTTAATTCTTGCTAATATATATATATATATATATATATGAGTCAGAAGAACACTTTGGGTTACATAGACAGAGGCACCAATGAAGCATCAGGTACTAATCCTGCAATTAGTTCGTCTTTGGGCTATTTTGTAGAACACATTTCGACGGAGTATTACTACCACATACAACACTAGAAAGCCGAAAAGCAAGAAGAGCAGTCGTTAAAAACAAATTATAGATTCAGACTAACCACTAACAGCAGCATTTTATAAACTAACCATGTTGATATTAGTCTATGTGAGCTGCAGTGTGTGTCTGTGGAAAAACAATTAAGTGCAATATCTCCTTATTTTATTATTCCAGTCTAGAGTGCTCCTTTTGAAGATCCGGATTTTACCCTATATTACAACTAAACTGTGTGCCAAACTTTACCCTCGTAGGAAGGCAACTTTATACCCAGTTACTTCTCCCCCCATGTTCTGTTTGGTATCTTTTTCTTTTTCTTACAGCCACAACTAGTCATTTGAGTAAATAAAAAACGAAACAACACAAACATGTTTTACCCCATTTCTGAAGAAGTCTTTAGATAACAAATTAGTTCAGTAAAATATTGATTAGATATGTAGCTTTGAATAAGAAATCATCGACGATGCTGAAGTATGAAACTTTTTTATGTATTTCGGAGAAACATTAGTATTCTGTGTAACATTGCCGGTAGAATCTCGTAACGTAACACTCGGATCCGACACGTGTTGTTTTTGTTGTACTCGTTGTAGTTTGTAGCACACAAAACACAAACGAAACGCATACAATTGTTGTCTTTGGTTTGAATATTTTCTTTGTTTTCATTATTAATATTAAAGGACAAAACGAAAAACAGTGTTTTTTTTTATCAATTTGTAGGTGTCTAGCGATAGTGATTGTTACTAAAATATATGCTTGTAATGCACGTGTGTGTGCCTTATTTGCGTAAGTCGTTGTTTGTTACGCGTTAGTTATTCTTTCGTTCCTTTCTGCTTTCCTCCGTTTGTCCTCTCTTCACAATTCTATTAAATTATATAGAATTTCATGTTTACGTATCAATTCATGTCATAACCATTACTCAGTTCTAATTGTATTCATAATTCTTGTTGACAAATTGTGTTACTGGTCTACACTCGCGAATATTTGCCTCATCGAAAACTTTGACATTTCTGTTTACAAATTCTAATCGAGCTATTATCTTTTTCTGGTCTCTCAATCATCATCATCATCATCATCATCATCATCATCATCATCATCATCATCATCATCATCATCATCATCATCATCATCATTTTTATCACTTGGTGGAGGCACCGCTCCCTGTTTTTTTCGACCTTGTTTTATCCCTGGCTAGGCGTGGCCAAGTAGAGCCTAGTTGACTGTATAGTTGTTCCTCCACTCGGTTTGTGACCTTCCTCTAAGTCTTTTCCATTGCCACGGCGTGCACTTGTTGTCTCTACATCTCGAAGGGTGACCTGACTATCTATGTTTTGCCGTTAGTATGGTGGTGATGATGTCATTTACTCCAGTTTGATGTCTGATCTAGGTGTTTCTTTTTCTATCACGTAAACTGATGCTGAGCATAATGCGTCCAATTTTGCATTCTGCCAATTTTAGATTTTCTATCGCTGCATTATTAAGTGGCCATGTTTCGCTACCGTATTTTGTCATAAAAGGCATGATGTATTCATTGAACATTTTCTGCTTGATGTCCATCGTTGACTTTCTACTCTACATGATGTTGTCTACTTCAGGCATAATATCAGCGTCACTTCTCACCATAATCCTTAGATGTAGATAGCAACTTCCTCAAAATGTTCACCTTCAACCGTGACTGGGGCTTTTGTGGCAAATTTGTTGAACACCACCTTGTTTTGTCCACTGTACATTCTAAGACCAACTATATGGCTAGCATTTTGAATGCCTTTAAGAATCCCTTTTAATTCTTGAGATGTGTGTTTTGTGACAATGATATTGTCATCAATATTCCTTAATAAAAATTGCGTTCATTATTCTTCACAACAAAGGTTTTTCCTAACCTGAAATTCCTACAAACGCTCTTGCAAATGTTGCGTAACTTTGGCATTTCCCCAGATTTTATAGAGTTGATGTTTTACTTTAATTCATGACTAGTTTCATCTGTTCTTTCTATTACAACTAAGATTATTGCAATATAAGATTAATAAAAAAAATCTAGGCACAAAGAAGAAATTAAAAAATCCAATATGAATGGGAAAAAACTTACGGAAATAGATAGATAGATTTTTACTTAACGAATCGAATGCCCCTTGTAATGTAATCGTCAATAAATTTTGTTATCTACGAATCGGCTCTGTCAATTATTGTACAAAATCTGTCATCAAGTTTTCAAGTGTGTTGTTATCAGCCATGACAGAAGAAAGTCTAGCAATTGTATCGACAGGATAAAGTGCTGTCACGTGTTCTAAAAACGTCATGGACAGACAAAAACGATGGATGCACGCTGCGAAGAAAATGCCGGATGAGGTAAAAAAAATGGCGACGGAAGGATTAAAGGTTATTTATTAAAAGAGAAGAAGTAGAGAAATTGCGATGCGCCATGACATATTGATTTTGTATTTCCAGTGAATTAAAATGATTATCGAGAATTATTATAGAAACATCGAAAAATACAATTATAAAAGTAACTATCAAGATTTTACAAAAGTAATTAAAATAATAAGTAATCCGTGTACAGACACACAAATCTATATCTAACATGTTTAAATATCTCCTAGATATATTCATTATTACTTATATATGTATGGGTAATACATTATTTAGAATTGTAATAAGGATAATGCGGAGGTTTATTTCAAAAGAGATATCATTCACACTGAGAGCACGATGTACGTAATTGCAGAAAAAATAACCTAGCAAAATAGAAATAAAAAAATAAACTTAAATTGTTTCAAGTAAAACATTTGTTTAAACTATAATGACAAAAAATAAATTCTTCAGAGAGTTTAATCAAATAATGTAATCTCACGAATTGATGTCTAAATCTGAATGTATCCCTTTCTTTGATTCAGATACCGAATGGAGTCTATTTTAAAATATGATAAAAAATGGATAGAACATAAGAAAAAAGGAAAAGGCACAGTTTCAACCTTTGGAAACTATGAACAAAAACTTGCTATATTTGATATGGGTTAACTCAAATTCAGACGTACACTGCTTCTTTTCTCCTTCTTCGCTTACTTTCTCCACAACTTTTGGATATCTCACCTACTCATTCTCTCTCCCCCTCTTCTTATACCAAATCTTATCATCGCCATAGACCCTTCATTCTCTTACTTTATCTTCCTTTCACGTTCTCTGTATAAAACCTTACTTCACCTGAGTAAAATTTTCGTTTCATGACTAAAACTTCACCAAGAAAATCGAGATATCGAAATCAATGAACTCTTTAAACATATTCATATTATTATTACGTGTCTCTACTTAAATATAATTCTAATTTATTTTGTATTTTTTAAATTTCTTTACTGTGTACGTTTTATATAATTCGTATAAGCTGTAATGTAGGATTAATAACTCGCTACAACTAAGGAAGTGAGAGTGATTTAGAGTTATTTTCTTTGCGAAGGAAGTAATTAGTGTTGTTTTATTTTCTTGAATTAGTCTTTTTCTTCCTGTTTTGCTTTGTATATTATTATTCATTTACTTTACTATTTACTAATTTACACAGACGGTCGTAAGTACTGCACGAACGTCAGCTGCAAGTGTATGTACACATCTACAACCAACGCGTATCTGCTGACATTTAAGCACATATGCGCACATGTAAAATTATTATTAGTATTTCTTTAATACTATATGTTATTCATTAGTTATCTGATGTGTATTTATTGTGTTTGTTGTATGTGATTATACCAAAAAGGTGCAATTGAGTTCAGCTCTATTGTTTATTTTGGGGTTGAGTTTTCTTATCTATAATTATTTATCAAACATAACTCAATCCCAGAACAAACGTATTGTTCAGCATTTATTTTGGGTTATTAAAGTATAGTGTTTACTGAAAGCGCACGTTCATTTTTACTATTTTAACACCCATTCAATTATTCGAATATTTTTCTGTTTCTGTTTGGGTATAAATATACAGTTCCTGAAATCTTTTACATTTTTAACAGCTTTTCTGATTCCATTTTTATTCAATATTCTTTTTGTTCTTTCTGTTATTCTTGGAATTTTTATTCTATTCGCACTATTTATTTCTGGTATTCTTTTCTGCGATTCCATTTTTCTGAATTTATTTTCTTTTAATTTTATATTTGTTCCTTAAATTTTTCTTCCATTTGAACCTATATATATATATATATATATATATATATATATATATATATATATATATATATATATATATATATATACATATGTATATATTCCTTTAGTATGATATATGTACATATATATATATATATATATATATATATATATATATATATATATATATATATATATATATGACACAAAGTTAATGATGATCATAAATATTGGATAAAATACAATATTTATTTGATCATCATTTAATTCGAACAAGGATTATATAAAAAGGCTTTTTCTATTCTTAATCCATAGATGTTCAAAATATGCTCTTATCATCAGAGGAAAATCAGAAAAGTTAATCAGTAAAAGAAAATCATCTACATTGAAGAAGTGTAAAATATATATATAAGCATATCCAAAGAATCATATATATGAAACAGATATAGGGTGAAAAGTAGAGTGGCATGGAAAGAATTCGAACAGTGAAAAGTTTTAGTCTGAGAAATTGAGCGATTCAAGACAAAGGTAAAAGTTCATTGGCAGTAAAATTACTCACTACAAAATATAAGTGTATATGTCCCGAAGAAGTTAGTAAAAAATCATGGATTAAGAAAATAAAAACGTTTTTTATATTCCTTGTTTGAATTAATTGATGATAAATATTGTATTTTATCCAATTTTCATCATCATCATTCATTTTCTCATATTAATTCTGTATCTTGTATATCCAGCATTGACTTATCAAGATGTGGTATAATTTAAAGATATCATTTTATCTGTATTATTTTCCCATTTATGTATATATATATATTTCCTGAAACCATGCGAAAAACGTTCTCTGTGTGTTTTCCCCGTCGTTTTCTAAAATATTCTTTTTTTTCTCAAGCTGTTGATCATTTGTTTTTAACACCTGAGGATGATTAGACGAAGCATCGAAAACGTTCGTGAAACCAATTCATATTTAAATTTTTGTTTTATTTTAATACGAAAAACACCATCATAAAAATTGAAAAGGTAAAAAGGTATAGTTAAACAGAAGAATTATATAATTTTTTAACAATGTTTGCACAAATATATATATATATATATATATATATATATATATTGTGTGTGTACGTCGATTCCGTCTTACAAAAGTTAGCGCGTAAAACACGTGCCTTTTCCCCGGACGAACCATTTTCAAGTGGTGAAGGGAAGGAGTAGCAAGTCAAACAACTGAGAATGTACACTAGTGTATATATATATATATAACTTATTTTGTAATATAGTAGTAAAAATCACAGCAAAGTGCTCGATTAATTGAGAATACAAAATTAGGAGCGTAATATTTATTTATTTATTTATGCAGAAAATACCATATATTAACTCAAATACAATCTGTTTGAATATTAGAGATGAAATCTTTAAAGGATGCATCCGCAGGAGAAAAGCTCTACTTATGAATTGGACTTACCGATACACATAAAAGCCTACCGCTTTCCACCTCTGCCCAATACATAACCCAATTATTGCCCCACTAAATACTGACTTCTACTCCGGTATATCCTCCCAACTTTCACCCCTTATAAATATAAATTAAAAATAGGAATAAATATTTTAATCGGCTCATATCCAACCCAATACTTAAAACCAATAATTTACATCACGTAAATATCAAATAATAACTTTTCCAATAATAATTTTCCCAGTTATTAAGAGGGTAACACCCCCATTTCACATTATTATTACTACCATAAGTCTCGACTATATCTTGGTTAACAATGTTAAACCTTCTATATCGCTTAAACAAATTCAATGTTACCGACCTAATACGTGCTCTTATCTGTAAACCACACTTAATCAGTATACCAATATTATTACTCTCATAAGCCTCCACCATACCTTAGTTAATAATGTTAAATCCCCAATACATAATCATTCAATACCCCTGTCGAATTACCACCCTTATACCGATTGATAAACTGCCAAGACCGGACCCGGCTAAAATCTTAGTTTAAATTGCTTTTGGATTGATTTAAAGTCCTTAAATAAAAGCCTTGTATTTGAATTAAATGTGTGTTTTTTAACCTTTTTATTTTTTTATTATTTTTTCGTAAGTATAATCCTTAAACCTATTTTTCTCTTCAACATTCTCTAGTAGACACATAATTAAACCTCAAAACAGTTACGGCTAAATATACCCCACTTATAAACATTGACTAACGGGACTTGTATAGAGATATTTTAAATTTTTTATATTTTTTATATTTTTAAATTTTCTCCAATTTTAAATCTCAACTGTTACATTTCACCCCGCGTTTTTCTAACCTTATTAAACCTCTCTAACACTAATTTTAAACAAATATACAAAACACTCTAAAGCAAATAACGCATCTTAACGAGAGGAACCCGTGAATTCACATTTCTAAAACAGGTGATAACATAAGCTGAAGAGAGCTGGATGGTTAAGGTTTTCTGAGCTTTAAACCGACGGTACTAATGTTGTACTAATCTTTCTGTACCAAAAAATAAATATATATACATGCATATATATATATATATATATATATATATATATATATATATATATATATATATATATATAAAATGTCAGAAAGTAGTAATCGCAACTCACTGAACGATAGAACATTCGATAAGAATTTACTAATTATGACCGAACGAGAATGAATAAACCAATGAAATCTCACTTATTTTTAGTTTAAGTTCGAATGCGTGCTTAAGTTGCCCGGAAATGACCAGCTCCTATGGATGGAATTTGAAAAGAACTAATGAAATTCGCTGACAGAGTTACATGAAATATCCGCAGATCTCAGGAAATAATTAGACATAGTTCACTGATTAATATTGCCCTTATTCTCAACAACTACATTTATTCCATTACCAATGTCTCTTTTCTCTTTTGTCCTTTCCTGACTGGCTTCGTACCGAAGTAAGAAGGTCTCTTCTCGCAGTTCTCATACAATTTTCCCGTTTTTCTTTTATCGTTTCTGTTTTGTACTGTTTTACCTACTTTTTCTTTTGACTTGTAATCAATCAAGTTGGCATTAAAAGAAAATGTGATGAATTATCACCTAGTCTTCACTATCGATCATTTGAAAGGTTCAGCCTCATGAAATTAATGTCATTTTAAAACACCCAGCATCGCAATTAATGTCTAAAGTTGGAAAACAAGTGACCATACTTATTCAATTTATACTTTGTACTTACGAAGTTTTCGATTGCTATACGTCGGTTTATAGACTCTCAAATATTCACAAATCCTTTAAACTTGGTAGCCATGCATCTCATTTTCTACTCTCTTTACACTTCTCTTCTACCCCCTCTCTTTCTCTCTGAAAAAAAAAGAATTGTATTTCCTAGGTTACCAGTATCTTTAATTTGTAAACAAATGAAACACATATAAGCGATATCATTTCCTCCACTCTAACTAGTCAGATCGTAAGCTCAGGTCATACGCTCTACTGCGAATATCATAATGACCATTTCTGAACTTATATACCACATACATGATTAGACAACTGAAGCTAGATATCGCCAAAGCTTTTAGTACCGTCTGGCATGAAGGTCTTCGCAAGAAAATCAACTCTTACGGTATTATTGGAAGAATGTTAAATATAATCAGATCTTTCTTAGCTAACAAAGATCTAGGTTGCCCTTGATAGCCATATGTCTGAACAAAATCACGTCGACGCAGGTTAAGCCTAGGAGGCGACACTTGGATCTATATTATTCCTGATTTTCATAAATAACTTTTCCGATGCAATCGCGTCTAAGTTGGATACATTTGCTGATGACACCACGCTCTATTCCCGGCATGAGGGCAAGTTGAATGCCCACACATGCAAGGCAATGACTGAATCCATAAAAAAATATATTCAGTCGGTAGTAGAATGGGACCAAAAATGGATAGTCACATTTAACTCTATCACGAGAAGACTTCATTTTTAACAACTATAATAAGCCTTCAAACCACCGATTACCATGGTCGATACCACTTTCCCGAAAGTTAAATGTCTAAACTCCTCGGGAAGACATTCTTAGGCAACATGGAATGGAATACGTGCATGCTCGATGTTGCAAAGTCTGCTGCTAAGCAGGTAAACTCCCTATACTGGGCTAGAAAACTTCTGACCCGAACCAGTATCCTATATCTCTATAAAGCCACTATTCGCATTTTCATGACGTATTGTTGTCATAACTTTATGCAAAAATAAATTTCTAACTTAATAAGTTTCGAACTGTCTGTCAAGCTCCGGTTTATGTCGCATCGTCACAGTGTTTGTTCCTTGTGATTGCTTTACAAGTACTTCTACGAGATGTGTGCGATATACTTTCTGCACTTGTACCCTCATAATGTAAATACCCCTAACCCACCCGACCAACACAAAACCCCTTCACTGTAGTGGTCCTTAGATGCTAGTGACATTTCTACTCTAATAGCTTTTTATTCTCATGTACTTTTGGAATTCCTTTTGTGTCCCCCGTTTCTTAGATTGTACCAACATGCAGGAATTGAAATGTAATATAAACAAGCAGCTTCCTGCCTAACTTCCTATCCTGGTTGCACCCCTATTAATATGGTCCTTATCACAGTAGCCCTCTACGGTTTAATCGCAATATGTCTTGTTAGAGGCGAACAAAACTAAAAACGGGTAGCTAAGATATTGTCATGATGTATTATATAAACGTTTTGACTTATCTATTAATTTAAACTAAAGGGAAGCAATATGTCTTTTAATTTAAGAAATACATTAACTGTTTATTAAACTTCTAACTTATTTCATCTTGTTCTCTGTTCTTTTATTTTAAGCACGAATTTTATAAATCCGTTCTTTTTTCACTATTTTATTTATCAGAATTTAATTCTGCTGCCGAAATAATCTAATCCATAACCGAAACTTGGATTATTTTGATATTGTTCGTTCTTGTCTTGCACAAGAGTACCGTTATCAATTCTCTAATCAGAACACATTGTTAGCGTGTATCTTTGGTTTTACCTTAGTTCACTCCAAACAAGGCAAGTTTCCACTGTACACGTAAGGGCTATTAGAATTAGAGTGAAAGTTGTAATGGTCATCCTAAATTGGGAGCTGTCCAGCGAAATACGTGTTAACATTAGTTTTACATCTCTGCATGTCGGTACAGTAAAGTAAGCAGGGAGCAACGAGGGAGTTTCAAAGGCCGGCAGCTCGAGAAAAGAAGCTATTGGAGTTGAAAGGTCTCCGGCATCTGGAGGGCTCCACAGTAAATGAATGGGATTTAGCTGATTATCAGGTTGGTCGAGTGTATTTACGTCGAAGGGCGCACCAGAGCATAAAGTTAATCGGAGACAACTATGCTGTCATTTGATACGTTGGTAGTTGCCTTAGGCGGCGAAAAGAAATGGCAAATATTGAAATAAATAAGACAAAAAGGCAAAATTGTGATTCTTAAGAATGGGGCAATTGAATGTACAATAATTACTAATATGAAAAAAACACATGTTCGTGAGATCTGTTCATATAGAAAACGCATTGGTGCGGGACAAATGAAATGTCCGACCGACGCAGCTCCTCGGAGAGATAAAACGTCACATCAAATACACAATTGTCTTTAACATTAGCCTCACTGATTCTATACAATCTTACAATGAAAATAACATTTCAAAATTAAAAGCGACAGACCAAAATGCAATCATCTTGATTTCAACTCTCTGCTAACTGGCTCCCTGAGCATCAGTTTTCCACCCCAACCACACAACAGTGTCACAAATGCAATAGACCTTGGTACAGTTGTGAACCAACATGTCATATAGAGAAGGCAAACAAAGCCAGTCGGTTTCGTTATCTGATCTGCAGATCCTTTCTAAGCTTGACAGTAGATGCTTTCCGCTCCCATGGATAACTTTGGTGCAGCCCATTCTTGAGCAACAAATCCTTACTTTCAAAAAAATTGTCGTGCACATAGAGCGTGTTCAGCGCTTGCCAACCAGAATGATGACGAGATTCTCCACTTTTAACTACAAAACGGCTTCAAAGAGTAAAGCTATCAATATTTTAGCTGCAAAGGATGTGAAGGGCCGGATTCAGTCATGCAGCATTATCAACAGGAATGCAAATCCACATTAAAATGAAGTTTTTACCTCAACCTCACTTTAACATTTTTTTATGAAAATCGCGTTAGACAAGGCATGAAGCCACTTAATGTAAAGAGCTATTTTAAAAATTACCACTTCAAGGTCAAAACCTAGCCAACGATAAGAAAACAGCAATTCTTCCTCCTTTGTCAGAAACATCATTCATGAAATGTAAGGATTAAAAGACAAACTAAAGGAAGCGAGAGTAACGAGGCGGCCGAAAGTAAACCTATAGTATACTCCTTACTCTCTGGAGTGGCAGTAACTCGGAAAAATGTACTATATACGCTTTCATCGCCACACAAGAAAGAAATTCTCTCTCTGCATTTCTGCTCTCTGGAACATCATACCAGAGGAAGTCATGATGATGTCTACCATATCAAAGTTTGTAGTACTTTAGACAAACATTCAAACGGTATATTGATGAAATATCTTCTACCTGTCTTTTTACATGGCTTGCTGCACTTCGCAATTTTGCAAATAACATAGAGTGATTGATAGACAAACAAATCTACCTATGGGTGAAGTCTATCCCACCGATTCCTGGACGTATCTAAAAACGAATGAAGTAGAAAATAGATAATAATTATAAATATCCAGGTCGAAGATGTCTGCCTCTCATTTATATTTTGAGAGCGACCATTGAAAGTACACTACATTGGGGAGACCTTCTTCTTGCTTAATACCTAAAACTAGATTAGAAATTTGCAATTTTTACTCTAATCCAAAATAACACTTCCGTTCTAGAGACAAGCCGGAAGTAGAATTATACGAAAAATGGCCTCGGTGGTTCCGTGTAGAAGATATTCTTGTAACATCATAACACATGCGTTGCTTTCTTAAAGAAAACCTCCATTTGATTTTACAGTTTATTTTAGGTTCCTCCTCGCCAGGTTCACTGGCGCACTATTAGACGTTGAAATCCTTAACAACATCAATGATAACTGTTCAATCATAGAAATAGGATCTACTATAATGCTAATTAACGTTTGTTTAACTAAGTTTTTTCCTAAACCGTTTAAACACACCAGATACATGCTAAAATATTCCCCACGTTTGTGATTGAGATACGTTGAAATAAAACTCCATTTTCATTGTTCGTATAAGCCGTTTTTGTAATTAATTAAGTTACCCATCCCTTACTAAATGTCTATCTTTCACTGTTTTGTTTTACGACATCTATTACTCTCGCTTCCGTAACTCTCTATCTCTCCTTCTCTGTATCGATAGTTGCAAGTAAAGACACGAATAAAAAGAATCGTCCATTATAAACAAAAGGGAATATTAACAATGTAATAATATGTGTTGCTCCGTTACGAGAAAGAATGAAGGAGAGACAGGAGAAGAAATACATAGTGCTCAGAAAGAGATTTATTTTGGATTTTGTTTTCGTATTTTATAGTTTAAACGAGTCACATTCTTTTAGTATTTTATATTATTCTTGTAGAAAAGCAATCGTTGCTTTATAAATAAGATATAAGTTCTATTACCGTTGTAACTCAAGTTAGCATGCTTATTTGCACCTATGGGAATATTCTGTAACAATTAATGACATTCAATATTTTGTAAACTGTTTCGGCATTTGAGTGATAAAAGTAGATACTTGTTATTATCATAGCGATTTTAAAAACTTCTCTGCTAGCAATAGATAATTTCGTAAACACATGACTTCATTCTAATAACTAAACAGTTTATAAATCGAATCTTCTACGATCAATTTAGACTGGGTATGATCATAAAGTACATATGAAGGTCCAAACCTAATTAGCGAACTTTGAAGAGTGTGAAAATGCAATTTAGTCATTGTTAGCTCCAAGTCCAGTTTGCCCTGGAGTGGTAGTAGCTGACAGCATCCTATTTCTGAGTTAGATAGAATTTCCTCCGGGCATGAGACTGAACCGCCGCGGTCACCTTAGGCCAGGTGTGCGCTTCTAAACCACCCCATCAACCATAAATTCAGATAATTCAGAAAGGGGTGAAAAAAACTAGGTCTTAAAGATGAAATTGCTGGCAACACGAAATAGGTTAACTTCCTTGATGTTACATTTAATAATAATGTCAGACAAAAAACGGCTCTTAATTGTAGACATTTCAAGGAACATATACAAAGACGATTTTGAATTACAAACATTGCTGTCCACTAATAACTGGAATTACTTTGCTCCCAATTATTTATACATTAATATCATTTTCAAATTGACAATATACACATGTGTATCATGCCAAACATGCAATCGTCAGTATGAAAGGAGACAATCCCTGCCCTTCTCACAATTCGAACCCCAATACGAAAGTCATTTTTGAAAACGTTGTCGCCAATACGCATTACAGTAAAACTGGGAAAGTAAATTAACATCTGAATCCAAAATCCAGCGTGCATATAAGCAAACTGTCAAACAAAACTCAATAGGCGGGGCCTAGAGTATTCCATTACGCCACAAATGACTGCTTATTGTCAACCTACTTAAAGTGTTTCATCTACCCAGAGATTTCAATAATATATATATATATATATATATATATATATATATATATATATATATATATATATAATGTTTGTATGTGTCTTATGAGTCATGCCACTTCATCCGAATTCTTCAATGCGGCTCGTCTAACGATAATAGACTATAGCTTCGGGTCTTTTTTCTCAGCAATTCAATCGATCTATTTGCCTCTTTAAGGTGAACTGACTGTCTACGCTATGTAGGGGTTGCATTATCATTCGTTCCTAGAATCCTAGGAACAGGAAACACATTGGAAATCAAACAACTGAGTATACTCTAAAATGTGATAGAAAAGACCTGAACTATTGAGCCTAACAAAATGTCGGCAAAAGTTGAGGAAAATTACTTCAAGTCTGTTACTTTGTGTAGAATTGTTAACATAGTAGAATAAGTATTAAATTAAATAGTTTTAAATGTGTGGCGGTACTTAAAATATGTAATTACGTAACTACCTAGAACTCATTCATTATATGTTTTTGAAAATAAAAGATCGAAAAAAATAATTAATAAAATAGATCGAAAATAATGATTAATAAAATGGATTGAAAACCTAGTTTATAAATAGATCGAAAAATATAATTAATAAAAAAAACGGAACCGCATAGCGAAGTCAATAGAGTATACCTTTATGAGCATCCCGTCTGAAACACTGAAACTCCATCACAACATAAACTGGAGAACAAGTATATTTGGTATATTTAGCGCTGCCTGCTAACTTTCCTGCGTTTTTGGGAAACAGAATATATTGATGGAAAATCAAACAAATGTATAGTGCCCGTTAAAATAAAAAAAAACAATGTGGTTTACATAAGCAATTTAGCACTCTTGTTATTTTTCTTGTAATACAATATATATATATATATATATATATATATATATATATATATATATATAGATCGATAAATAGATATAGATAGATATACACGCATATATTTATATATATATATATATATATATATATGTATATATATATATATATATATATATATATATATATATATATATATATACATATTAAACAGTTATCCGCTGACACGATTGTAAGGGACCTATAGATACACATACACACACACACACATATATATATACATATATATATATATATATATATATATATATTAGATAAAACAGTTATCCGCTGACACGTATTTCGTACCGCGACTCTTCTGAGCGAATCGACTATGACAGGTCTCAAAACCCAACCACGGAACCAGTGATTGAGTGCTTCACCCTTAAGCCATGAGGCCTGTCTGAAATAGGTAATAAAAAAATAGTTTTATAAGTATTATTCAATATGTGTTGTTGTTTTGACGATAACTCGCTGTATAGCAGCTACTGATACTATACACGGCTTACGTAAGCCAAGCAATACAGCTAGTTATCGTAAAAAAAACAAATATATATATATATATATATATATTATATGTATATATATATATATATATATATATATATATATATATATTTATATAAATTAATTCATCAATTTGAAATATCTTAAAATAAACTAAAACCAACATTTTTTCAAAAGTTCTCAATACAAATTAGAGCTTTATAATTAAAGAAAATTTGTGTAAGCATTAAATCGGCCCTTATTTAGGGTTGGCTACCTCTACAAAAATTAAATTGTCCAAAAGAAATTAAAGTTATAGAAAGTCAGACTAGCAAAGATTGACGGCGTTCTTTCCAAAGTTATGGCTACTGGTGTTGGGTGCGTAAGACATTTTCATTACCAATTAGCTAACTTTACGTCTTCTCTACATCTACACATTCACGCATTGGAGAATTGTAGGTGTGACTAGAACATATGCGTAACCAAAATATATGTACACACATACGAATCATAGTACACCCGCATATTCGCACAAACAGTTATAATCGATTAAACATATACACGCACAGAAAGTAATAAGCAAACCCATACATACACACTCTTATCGTCTATAATGGTTAAAACTCACGTCTGCGCACACAACCATGTCATCGTATATTAAATATTCAGCCACACAGTTTGAAGGGAAGAAAAAATATAATGGCACAGACACAAACTTACTCATTTCACTTGCAATAATATTTATGAACAAACAAATTCTACATACACTTATCTGGGTAAAATAATTACAAAAATGTATCCTTCTTAAGGGATAGGGATTTTAAAATTTAACATCAAAGTGATTTTCAAAAAATTGTAAGTTTGACGAAATTTCACTTGGGCCAGGTGAACACGCGTGCAGGAACGCTTTTACGTTTTTTTCTTGGGGGTGGGTGGGAGGGGCAACTTGTCAATAGACTTGAGAAATGTCGAGTCAACAAAAGTGCGGTTGCAGTTGCCACAACACTTGCTTCGCTTCAAAGTCTTCATCGCACATGCGGCCGAGAATGTCATAATCGAGATCAGCACCCTAAATTCGGCCTCGCCTCATTTCTTAGAAGAAATGTATCCTTCTTAATTCAAATTTACACTTTTCTAAAACCTCTATTCACTTAAATAGAATTCTCGATTTAATATAGTTAACTGGTGTCTAAAATGTATTTATACTCACACCAGTTAATTAAGAAGTTCAACCGGTAATTACTAAAACTATTGCTTTAATACTTATTAACCTAAGCTAATAAACCGTGAAATATATAATTCTTATCCTTAATTGTACAGTCTTCTAAACGATCTATGTACTCAGTTTGAATTGTGGATCTACTGTGATTAACTGAAGTTTTAATAAGTTTGTTTATATTCAAACAAGCCAATTAAAACTTTCACCATGTTGTCAAAGTTCATATTATCAATAATTAGAGACCCACATAAACAAACTTCTGTAGAAACAAGATTCTGTTAAACTACAGAGAAATAGTTGTCAAAGCTAAGATTACAAACAATTACAAACTTTATATGTCAAAGCAGCACATAACACAATTAATTAAAAAAATGATAAATTTCTTCTTATCAGCCTACACAAATAGCAAAATTGAGGCACATATTATTAGATACATTATTCATCAAACGCTTTATATTAATTTACTGATTTTTTTAACAATTAGATATAATCTTGTTCAATTGACTTACTATTATGTACAACCACACCATCATTTAGTGTGTTTTTTTTATATTTAAAGTTATCTATTAATTAGTAATCTTAATACTTAAGTTAATTACAATTAGTTAAGAGATTCAAGGTTATATTAGTTGTATACTTAATCGGGAAAGTTTCAACTATTAGATAGTAGGTTTCTTAATGTTTTCTTATAGTATATTATGTTAAATTTACTAGGTTGTTACTATATTTATCTAAGGTGAACTATTAGAAGTATCTACAGCTAATACTTATTTCATCTCTTGGATTCAACAGTTTGTCTCAATCAGGGAATGTAATGATGGCTTATTTGTCATTAAGACAGAGATAACAGGTGTAGTGTAGAAGTTGAAGCTTTCTTCAGTACTGGTACCTTATTTTGTTCCTCATAAAACCATATATATAATATAAAATTAGTTTTTTATATTTTACGTAAGTACGACGTCGTTTCGAGCTTACGGGTCTCATCAGTGCAGGGAAATAACAACCTCAGACGGCCATAGGGCGTGAACCCAGCTCATAGAGACACATAGAATCTGTAAGCGTTCACCTAGTCCTATTAGGCCACGGGAGATTCTCACGCGATAACGAAGAAAGAAAGTTATATTTACACTGAAAGCGGCGAGCATAAATATCTCAACTCTTGGGTCGCATTCGGATCTGACTGGCTATTCCGGTTTAGTATTTCGGTGTTCTATCCACCCTGATAAGGCGTACACAACGAAACAGCTGTTTGTGGATCATATATATATATATATATATATATATATATATATATATATATATGAGAGAGATGTGGGAAGATATATGTTTTTGCTCATAATTCTTACTTTTTATAGACCATCTTTTTAAAGAAAATGCTCGAGGATTTTTTACAAATAAAAACAGAGCACATATAAATTGACTATATTAGGCTACATTTCAGTGCCCTATATTTTATTCATTTTGCTGATAATTTTTGCAAAGCAAAGACTTCGGTACATTTTTTCATCCACAGAATAACATCCGTTTTAAGTATATTAATCACGGATCTCTCATCTATGGACTCCTCAGAAACCCAAAAGTGCTTCTTCATAAATAATACATAGCGAGGCATGAAACAAAACATTATAAAACAACTCACATTGATTACATTTTCACTCAAGGTGTGGCATACCTTAGATTTCTCCCTCGCTTGTAGAGGGCGGTCGGGTCGTCTAGTGGATGAATTCTTTCTTCTCTGCCGTGAACCAAGCCATCCGTTGTCTGCAACAAAAGCCATGACGCACTCCGAAGACAAACTCTGCTTTTAAATTGAATTATTTTTATTACAAGCGTTGTTATTTCAACTGGGAGTCATTCACCACGTCGAGAGAGAGGGGGAGAGCAAATCCTACTTTGTCGTTATTAGTTAACAATGTTTCTTACCCATTCCTAGAGGGGAAAAGGATTTCTCGCGCTTGTCTTCCATGAAGGGAAATATTTTCCTTAGTTTTTCATCGTGAATCGCACGTCCTCTCAGTTCGTCTTCCGAATCAGGCTGGCTAAAAACTTGCTTCTCACGAGAACGAGTGACGTCACGGATCCTCTCTTTCCCACGCAAGGCCCGCGACGTCACAGAGCCTCTCACAGGTGCAGACTGACCCTTGACCTGGGTAACCGTGTCACGTCTGTTAGCTCTGACTATGAGAACAGGCCCTAATCTTCACTCGACTGCAACCGCGTTAATTCGCGCAAGTCAAACCAACGATTCCCAACAGATACGTCCATTCCCATAGGGCCATTATCCAACAAAAGGAAATACATAAATATCGCTATCGAAAAATGGAAGCCATCTTGTAAATATAAATACATATACAAGACGTTCCTCTGATCTGTTGAGTGACAAACACTTTCACTCTTTACGAATAATAAATTGTGAGATTCTATTAGCATTACTTATATATTAACTACGACGATGAAATAGAGGTAACGAGACTTATTGTATCACTATCTAATTTGCATATGCGTTTGTAAATTTGTTATACTGAAAAAAGAGAAAATGTTAGAGTTAGGCTTTCTCTAAATGTTTAAAGAAATCTAAAAACTATTAGAGAGTAGCTGAATACACATAGAGTATAAAGGACCGAGATAAATATATAGATAGCTAAGTAAGAGATGGGTGAATATCCGTGGTAAGTTCTAACAGCCGTTTCGCCTAGTGGAAACCAAAAACATGTTGTTACTTCCTCAATACAGGGTTATGGTTTCGGTTTAATTTGTTTGTAATTATGTGTGTCTGTTTGTTTGTTTGTTGGTTTCTTTATTTATTTATAGCCTAACATCTACATCATTTAACTAATCGTCACAAAACTATGTCAAAATATTGGTCATTGTACAAATTAAAACTGATTTAATTTTGACATATCAAGGTTTAAGTCCAATGTCAAGGTTACTGAAAAGTTGAAAGTTACTCACTACTTAACCAATGTTTATGTTCCGCATTTATATGACGTTGA
Organism: Sepiola atlantica; assembly: GCA_963556195.1. Classification (NCBI taxonomy): domain Eukaryota; kingdom Metazoa; phylum Mollusca; class Cephalopoda; order Sepiida; family Sepiolidae; genus Sepiola; species Sepiola atlantica. Next base: position 177,831,744 of record OY744515.1, on the reverse strand, counting down.
CTTATGATCTTGACGCTGGAAAATTCGGTCAATCACAATTTTGACGTAATTTATACTTTCGATTTTTTCAACTTTTATGTATGGATCTGATAACAGATGCAACATTTTAACCTGCTAAGATTAATAGTTTTTGAGTTAGTAATGTTTCTTCTAGAATACTTCATACATAATGGTGAAGATACGTACATCAAAGAAGATACACTCTTCTCACGGGTTGGGGTTTTCCAAGGGGGCTGCTACCAAATTAATACCTGTTACATGTAGCATATAAGGACGGACCCACACTTTAAACCATGCTTGTGTAATATCTTTTCTATGTAGAAACAGATGTGAATAATTGGAAAAGCAACTCTTTGTATTCTGCATTAGAACGACTGCATTGGACCCAAAATCAATTTACCTGAAAGGTTAATTAATTATAGGTTAACTGTGTCATTTACATCAGGCTGATATAATTACTTCATGACCTTAGTGACATGAAACTGCAATGATAATTAATTCTTCACCAAACAGATTGGCGTCGGTTTTGTCTTCGGCAGTAAACTAACAGTGCCGTGCCACAAACGATCTTCAGGCATGGACCTGAAATAAACAAATCGGAAGGTAAAGACTCTACATAATTGATTTGGGCATTATACAGTCGGAGTTTCACACTTAGAATTTCCAGTTGTTTGTATTCTTCTCAAAACATTAAAAACCAATTTGCTTTTTTGCCGTACGAGTTTATACTGTCGCTTTATTAAGTTTAAACAATAATTTAAGACATGATATTTTACCACATGTTACTATTATTATTAATCAGATTTGTTTAATATATATATATATATATATATATATATATATATATATATATATATATACATATATATATAAGTGTGTGTGTATGTGTGTGTGTCGAAGGCTGGTTTACTGAGCCACATGAGATCCTGGTAGGCGCTTCGTACACAATTGTCAAACAGGAATAAAACATATCTATGTACAACCGGAAGATAGGGGATTCGTATGTCATGTCTGCAGCAAGACTTGCAACAGTAAATCTTAGCTGGTGAGACATCTACGTACCCACTAGAGAGTATATCAGTATTTTAAGGGTGTTTTTCTCCTTTTAAAAAGTGGTAATTAACCATGTGTTTCTTGATATATATGCATGACATTAAGAAAAATCGGTTAGCTTCAACGGACGTCTATCCAGTTATATCCCCATGACATTGAGAAATGTTTCGTTGGCCCCTTTAGTATTTTTAATGTTGTATACACCTGAAAAAGTATTTAATTTTCTTCTTTATTACTATACGGGTTGACAGGCGGTATATAATAAAAATCGCTCACATTTTGGATTTAGTAATTTTTTTTGTATTTTTATATTATTTACAATATACAGTATACATTGGCGGGGTATAATAATAAATGAACTCTCTATAGCGTGGAGATAGAATCTCACTCGCGTTCGCAGTTCAAATACAAGACAACACTTTTTCCAGCTTAGTCGAACGTGTCACTGCACACTTCCTGTGTGTAATGGAACTTCATTAACATGTTAGCTTAAATTCATACTCTTAGACTTCTTGTAAGATTTTTCGGTGTTTTTATGTAATCTCTCCTCATATTGAAAATTCCGTTTCGAACACAGCCTACGACTACATACTGCACAGAAGCAGTCCAAGAGCAGTCGGATAATACATCGGAGAGTATAATTTTTTCTATTCTCAATTCGAGCACAGAACTGATATATTTTGACCTCCAAGCATTTTTCTTCAGTTGTAACCATGGAAACAACATAGATGCATTCAATAATATTAAATAAAAATTAAAGTTATTTGTTTAGATTTGTTATACTTATGAAATGCTTTTAATTATATGCCTGCTATAATTCGAGCGAATCAATCGTTTGTGTTTTATAAAACATTATTTTATATTGATTTTCAAAATTGTTATTCTTGCATAAGTAATAAGCAGAGTCGGTTTTACGTATACACTATATATCGAAATTAGATTAGACACAAGTTCAGGTGTTTCTCTAGAACAAACCAAATTCGAACCCGGCACACACAGGTTTCCATTCCGCGTCCTTAACCTCTTAGCCACCGTCACACCACTCTCAAATAATAAACAAAAACTTACTGAAGAACACACGCTGACGTAGATTTGTAGATATAACCATTTCTATTTCCATTTTATTACCATTTTTATTAGCATTGATAAAAGAGTTTTAACTGATGTTTATGAAAAGAGTTCTGTTTCAAAATGCACACGAAACCTATCACAATATCTTCATCATTTTCGCGTAAAGAAAAATCAGAATATATTAAACGTATCTGGTGTTCGCCAACAAATCAATAAATATGTATGAAAATAAAGTAGAATGTTATTTAAAGATACTGTTTTTATGTCTGTATATATCTACTCCTCCTCTCCCTCTTACTCTCTCTCTCTCTCTCTCTCTCTCTCTATATATATATATATATTTAGTACTAACAAACAAAAATTCTATATATTAGAAGCCCTATATATATATATATATATATATATATATATATAAACCTAATTAATAGAATTAACTTTAATATCAGTAATACTATTCTAAAATGTTCACAGCTCCACATATAATTTCGTACTTAGTACATAATTCCCGCCAAAAACCTTCTATAAGTACTAACACATGGTCTATAACTAATAAACTTCATTCCCCCGAAGATGGACCCAGATGGGTCCGAAAGTACATATATATATATAGTATAACTAAGTAGAATTCAAATATATAACATATTCATTATTTTGTAATGATTATGCTCCGAAAAATTATGCTCCGAAACATAATGCTAAAAAAAAAATGCTCCGAAAAAAAATGCTCCGAAAAATAATGCTCCAAAAAATATGCTCCGCAAAAAAATGCTCCAAAAATGATGCTCCGAAAAAGTATGCTTCGAAAAATTATGCTCCAAAAAAATTATGCTCCGAAAAATTATACTGCGAAAAATTATGCTCCGAAAAATTAACCACTAATAATAATATTTTCACAAGGACAAATATTGTTAGTCGTGAATTTTTCAGAGCATGATCATTGCAAAATTATGAATATGTCATAGATTTGCAATCTACTTAGTTATAACATATTAGCTCTGTTTGACTCTCAAGGTTAACCATTGAGCTTAACTTTATCTGCAGTATGTACGTGAAGCCTGGACATCTGTAGCATTTATTTCATTAAAAAAAAATAGTGTTTTATGGTCTCCTTGTCATACTACTGAATTTATAGTTATTAAACTAAACTTTTCATTACATACACACACACACCCACACATAGATGGCACTAACACTCTATAGATATTGTTTGTTATATGGTTAATTTGGTTGTCCCGTACATACTGGATGACGTTACAAAAATTATGTCGTCCTCTTAAAAACCCAGAGCGTACACTACTTATGTAGACAATGACTATAACTAAATCTCTCTCTCTCTCTCTCTCTCTCTATATATATATATATATATATATATATATATGTGTGTGTGTGTGTGTGTGTGTGTGTGTGCGTCTTGGTTTATATAGACAATATATACTTTTCGATATATATTCTTTAATAATACATGAAAAGTTGTTCAAATTACCAACTTAATAAAAAATTCGTTAACTCTACTTGGTCAATGGAATTTAAATAATCATTATATATATATATATATATATATATATATATATATATATATATATAAACCTACAGATTGTAACTAACACGAATTCTCATTAATCTGTTAAAAAAGGGATCAATTAGTAAAATGAAGAGAACACTTTTGAATTCTAACAGTTCCGTTTATATACATAAAATTATTATATATGCACGCAGATAGATACACACATACACATGTGTATACAGACATTTCTTGCATGAACACACACACACACATATGTACACAGATATCGATATTTCTATAGTTAAAACTAAAGTGCTTATATCATTCATTGCGTGTGATATGTTATGTGTGTATGTATATGTGCATGTATCTGTAATAATGTATATACATGTGTGTATGTGTATGTATGTTATATATGTATATATTACGGTATGTATATATATATATATATATATATATATATACATATGTAGTGGTGTACATGTGCGTATGTGTGTGTATCTATGTGTATGTGTTTGTATGTATCGGTATGCGTGTATATATGTATATACATATGTATATAAGTGTATGTGTGTATATATGTATACATGCGTGTATATGTATTATGGTGAATACATGTAGGCAAATAAGGCTCAAATGGGTCCACATGTAGGCATACGTATGCATATTGATACTTGAACAAATATCTTATGTGTATGCGTATGTTTATACAGGTGTAAAAGTTATATATTTTTAATTTTTATATAGTTATGTATGTGCTGTTCGTACATATCTATATATATATATGACTAGGTATTTTTATATAGACATATGTATATGGTATACCAGTATGGGAGAGTATAAGTAATATATTAGTAATACAAGCATTTACACTTATATGTATATATGTCAGTAGGTATGGATGGAGGTACATTCTATGGTGATGCATATACATGAGTGTAATGACTGTACACATGGTAACAACAAGTTAATTCAAAAACCGTTAGAATAATGACAAAAGAAGCACATATATGTGTATATATATTGTAATATATTATGCTGAACTAAACAGTGGAAATGGAAATGTATCCATGGCTGTACGTGTACGTATGTGTGGATAAGTGTGAGTAGATGTGGACTTTTTAATCTATATGGATGCATGCGTCTATCTTTGTATGTGTGTGCATGTTTGTATGTATGTTTATATATATATAGATATATATACATATATATATATATATATATATATATATGTATAAATATGTATATGTGCATATGTGGATATGTATGTATATATGTGTATATATGTGTATATGCGTATATATTTGTGTTTATTATTTTTGATATGTATATATATATGTATGTTTATGTGTGTACTTGTGTATCTATTAATGTGTGCACATGTGTGTATTTTATATGAGGATCAGATATTTATGCTTGAAAATGCATGTACACTAGATTAAAACTTTAAAGTGTTAAATTGAGAAGAAATGAATCCAAGCTAAGTTGGTTATATAAAATAGAAAAAGAAAGAAATAGATAGACCGGTAGGTAATAAAAATGATAAAAAAGATATAAACTAATTGAAAGAGTTAACAAGTAAGAGATGTAACCCGATACTGAGTTTGACCTGGGAAAAATTATAAAAATATCTTATTCCCAAAAAGATTTACTTAAGGGGAAAGTTTTTCAAATGCATCACATAGACTAAGTATGTAATAAAACAATAGAAAAAAGAAAGAATGAGAAGGCAGTTAAAAAAAATGATAAAAAAGATAGAAACTAATTGAAAGGGTTAAAAAGTAAAGTTTGTAATCCGATACTAGTTTACAGAAAATAGTCTATCCCCCCAAACAATTTATTTAAAGGGAAAGTTTTGCAAATCCATCTCACTTCTCTGTCTTATTTGGTCTGAAGAGGTTGACTCTCTGTGAAGAGTACAACCAAAACATGTATGCACATATGTAACTAATAATGTTTGTATAAATAAGAATGTATACGTAAGAACAGGTCTACTTGTTATTGAGCACTTTTTATAAATACTTGAGGTTCAACGGTTTGTATCTACAGAAACTTATACAATACATACATATATATATATATATATATATATATATATATATATATATATATATATATATATATATATAGTTTGTGTATGTGTGCCTGTGTGTGGGTGTTTTTGTTTACATGCGTGCATGTTTACCCGCACATTCACGGTGGAAAATATCGACAAGCCGCGCGCAATTATCAGTAGCTCAATTACATTTTCGATAAACATAGGATTCCGAAAGGAGTATTGATTTTGTAGTTCATTCATAGTATATATTCTCCAGTTGAATTGCTGGAAACATCTCGACATTGTTCTTAATATAATCTTAATGAGGTTTAATTTCAATATATTTCTAGATATTTCTGTTCCAAGTTGATTACAGATTAAATGCAGCCTCTTCATTCGTTGCACGTGCTTTCCGATTTCTGTTTCAGCAAATCATTCTGCCAACCAATCGACCTATTTTTGTCATTGACTCTTGCATTTTATTCGGTCAGTAATTATGTACATCTCTCGCTAATAAACTGTGAATTAAATGTCTGAATGCGTATACAGAAAGCAAAGTAGATACATTTATAAATATACGACCACACACACACACTAACACACGCACACACACATATATATATATATATATGTATGTATGTATTTTGATTCATATTTAAAGTTTTTTATTATATTTTAATATAAATGTATGACATGAAGCAATTGTAATAGCTCAATCGTGTGAGGCTAGAGCTATGTTGTATACAATATTTTTTTAAATTTTAAATCATGCCAAATGTAAGGAAGAACAGATTAATATCATTACACAAAAAACTGTATTTAATGTCAGCATACAATTGTTTTGGCTTACCACCTATATATTTGAAAAATGCTCTCATATGCTATGCATTTATTTCCTGGTATGGCTATCCTCAGTGCTCATATATAAAATATAGAAAGACAAAGAAAAACAAGGCGACCTAAGCCTGAATTACAATCCTTAGTCATTATTATCATCATTTACTTTTTGCTTTTTTCGAATGGAGCTATTATCTCCTGTATCCGAGTCGCAACATACACACGACGTATACAAATGTACTTATTGTAAGTAAACTACACAGGGTGGTATGTGTTTCTTTCATCACTGAAATTGGTCATGCTACATGCACGGATTTACATTCTACAACCCATTTCATAAGGAAGCATTATCCACACCAATCCACAGTCAATTTAAGTCATTGTATTGCTCATATTCACCCTAATCCCTCCACAGCCATTACAATCAACCAATAGATTCTCCCTCCATGTTTAAGGTTTTTTTGCGCTTTATTTTAGAGTAGGTAATAGGTCAAACAAATAAATTATGATGCTCGAAATTCAACGTATTACCTTAATAACAATGGATTTCAGTTCAAGGAATTATGTTTTCTGCTTATCATAAAAAAGTATATTCATAAAAAGAAAAACCCCGGACAAATAAAAACACGTTATCAATTATTTAAAAAAAACTATTGGTTTAGATTTAAATATTTTACATCAGTAATACATGAACTATTTTATTTGGAAATAAATAAAAGAAAAGAGAAAAAACAACTTTAAGTTTTCGTTGGTAAGGAAGACATTTAATTTTAAATTTATTATCTAGGAAGAAAAGTTAAATCACCCCTGTACCGTTTACAGGTAGATGTCTCTTATCAAAACGATTTAGTCCAATTCCTGGTACATGTTTAAAAAAAAAATGAAATTAATTTTCATATTTAATCCATTCATCTCTTTTCTCTTAACTTGCGTATTACAGTGTGAGAGTAGGAGTAACTGGTCCATAGTATACTAGTACTCATACTTCAAGCTATAACACCGGAGAAAAATATGTAAGATCCGATTAGAATCATTTTGTGGTATAACACCCTACGTTTTTACACTTCAGATTAATCACTACCCATACAAAAATATACACGTAATGTCTCTCGATAAAAACAATGAAAACGCCCAAAAATTATCCTCCACATAATGTTATTCGAATATAAATAACAAATCGACCCCTAAATTTCTTTGTTTGCAACTCAAATATAGTAATCATTATTAAATAGTTTTCATGCGTTTTAGTAACACATGCGTGCATCGGATTTCACTGTCGCGTTTGACATTTGCTCATGGCGAAAACATCATCGTCTTTAGCTTTCTAATTTAATTTCTATTTAGCAAAAAATTATTATTTACAAAGAAACTTATACGACCAAATAGTACCTTTTTCTGGTGTTTATGTATAGAAAGTATCATTTGAAATTCCGCTAAAAATGTCGACTCTACATACGAACATTTAAATGTTCATTATTTTTTAATAATGGATGAACGCAATACATATAGAGGGTATGAATTCCATTACAATTACTTATATAATGTTCACAGATGGTGCCAGGAGAGTTTGGGGTTCCTCAATTGCGCCGGACTCCGCTAGTTTTAAATAAAATATATTTATTGTTATCTTTAACATTTGAGGTATTTTATTTTGCGCTGTGGTTGTGTTTGTGGTTGCGATTGAAATCCTTGCTGAACATTTATCATATTTATATCACAATGAAGAGGAGGATTTCTTTGAATCTTTTGTTACTAGACAGTCGACACAAACGGCCGATGTTATCTATGTCACGTGCAAGTCGAGAGACTTTGAAATTTTACAAAAAATTGAACGATTTATTCGTAGTTGCATTGATGTGAGATTTGTATCCTTTGACGAATTTAAAAAATGATTTATTTATGCTTTCCAAAAAATAATGATAAACATCATCGCTGTGGCCGCTCAACATCAAACGTGGTCTATACATACTCTAGAACACGATTTATCATATATTGACTGACCGAAAGACTATCTATCTCTCACTAGGTTCTATAACTGACTGATATATCTGAAAGTTTAACTACTTACATTGTCCCTCAATCGACTAGATCAACAATCAATATTTTTTATGCTTTTGTATATGTTTTGCGGGTTAATTATAGATTTGAGATATTTGGTGTTTTGAAAAGTTTAAGTTTTTTCTTTCGTTCAATTGTGCATCATATCGAGACAGGCTGAATACTTACTAGTTAGAGATACGTCCTCGACATCAGTCTGACAATGACTTTGTTGCTGTTGGAGTGAGGTAGGGTTCTGTTCAGTTTCACGAGGCCCACGCTCCCAGGCTTTACCTTATCTTTGAGAAAGGGGTTAGCTTATTGCTAATCGCCTGAATAAAAGTCGACAGGGCAGTTAAGGCATTTTTATAGACCATAACGCGCTAATCCTATTGCACTGTGTTTCACACCTGAACTTGTGTCTAGCCTCCTTGAGATGGGGTAAATAAAGCTACTTTGACCTTGTGTCTAACCTCTGGAGAGGAGGTTAACAAAATACTTTGGAGTTAAACGTGCCTTCTTTACATAAGAAATACTTAATCTAAGAAATATTCAATCTTTCGGAATCCTGTGATCTGAAGTGTCAGAATCGTTGAGTATTGAGCCATCTAATAAAGGGAATGTGATTAAGGGTTTACGTGTCAAAATAAAAGTAATTTGATTTTTGTTGTTCGGTGATGTTCACGTTTGTAAACTTCTGTTCTTAAATTTTCTATTTGTTATTATGAAGGTATTTTAATACAAAACACACAACATAGTAAACAAGTTGTCTGCTCTGATGTTTTGCGGGAATTGCTTCTGTTGCAGAGGAAAACCTCTTGTGAAATTGACCAACTTCGTAATTAAAATCACCCATTTACTTATTTTGGGTGATTTACTAAACTTGCGCTCAATGACTAGACGACTTTCATAACCTGGCTTTAACTTTGGGTTTCACTTACTTCCCACTGCAACAAGGCCGGAAGGGGTGAAAAACTCCATCCTCATAAAATAAACTTACCCCCATCCCGAAATAAGGTGTCATGTCTGTAATTTACAAGTTATAATTTATTTTTCCGTTCGATGAAACGGTTACCATGTCCAGATTAAAAATAACGTGAACTGTGAATGCTTGTCGTGTTGTACTTTACAACGACGCTGTTTTGTGACCACGCGGTTGCACAATTAAAGATGGCGACTAGAGCACATAGTAAAAATCAGCGCACTCACATTCATCAATTTTCAGTCTAAATATTAAACCCTTACATTAGAACTAATCAAGTGTTACATATATAATCATCCCATTAAACTGTACCTAAACATATATATTATTTTTGTTTTAACAATTACATGATTTTTCGTATTAAAATGGTTGAATTTGATAATTTGTTAATCAAATTTACAGCCACTTCGAGATAATACAAATACTATAGAGCATCTAGACTGCCTTAGGAATAAATGTACTGATAATACAGCACCGCCGTAGCCGATGAACACCGGTTATTTTTAGAGGGTATTCTTTAAATCTTGTCCTGATGATTAGAGGACTGTTATAACTTGGTTTTCAATTTTAGAAAACCGACTTAAATGTGTATTTGTATTATATAACATAGTATTATTGTATTGTATGGTATTTGTGCGTGATTTGAGCCGGCTTTCCCCATTACCTACAGAGCATCGTTGATCAGAGAAGCCTACGCATGTCGGTCCTGGTTGAGCTCCGCTCTATTCCATCGACAACTTGCGGGACAGAGATTTTGCCGAGGTCCATCTTGATGGTAGTTGCCCAGGGTTTTAACGCGTTTAGCCAATTAGATATTTGAAGTAAGTATAGCACATTCTAAATGCAGAAAGATGAAAATATATTTTGGATGTACCGAAGTACTATTTAAGGAGAGCTTTCGGGTGGGCGAGTAAAAAAAGTATATTTCGTCTAGGTGTTTCAGTGTATTTTAATATCACTCAAATATGTAAGTTACTTATTTGTGCAACATTCACGCGGGTTGGATTGAACCGATTTTCTCCTTCACCCGCACAGCATCTCTGACCACAGCAAGCAACGCACAGCGGTCCTGTGCGAGCTCACCTGGGATGCAAGCCAGTCTCTGTTCTATCAACGAAGATCAACGACTTGTGGGACGGAGATTTTTCCGAGGTCCACAGGTTTATTCACCAACGCGTTAGCACAAATTTAGTAGTGGAGGCGGATCACATTCTAACTGCAGAGGGGAGAATAACATATATTTGATCTACCGAAATAATATTTAATAGGAGGTGTTATAACCATAACATGTCATTTGTGGTGGGAGAGTAAATAGTCTCTACATAAAAAAACATAAGTAGCGTCTAGGATTTTCAGTGTATGTTTATATTTCTCAGATACATAATTGACCTATTTGTGTTTCCCCTTCTTTTCGTTCTTCAATGGCGTGCCAGAGAGAATGTAATTTCATATTTAGACTAGACTAAATTAATCAAGATGAAACGAGTAGAATAAATAAAGAATTACCGAAAATCAATGAGAAGAGGATGGCTTCTATTTAGTTCAATGTTGACTAATTAATAGCAGACACTTCATTAGAGAGACTAATATTGTTTCTTACAAAAAAGCTTTTTGAGAACATTGCAGATATATCCGTTCCTGTTTATCGATCGATGGGGTGATCGTTATCGATCATTTTGGGGGCGTGACAGCTCACGTATTGATCAATACATGAACTCTTTGATCTATCAAATACCATATTTTTATATGCCTATAATGTTCGAGTGTAAATAATACAGCTTTTTTAATTGTGTTATGTGAGATGTTTCAGTGTAAAAATGTCTGCATTGTCCATTAATCAAAGACATCAAACACAGCCATTCAGTGCCTTTCGCAGAGATTCTTAGAGAGATCTCAAGTACACTTCATCCATTCAGTACTCGTTTCGCTATAACTATGATGTGTCAAACTTTAGTCTCAGAGGCAGACCTATATACAATAGATAGTATTGATATTTTTTAAACATCTATAATAATACTAAAACAAAAAGTGACTCGTTGGGTCAGCCATCGAGCTCGTTTTGTCTAAATCAGAAAAAAAGTGTTTTAAAACAAATTAATTCATTCATTATGAATCAGATGATTCTATTGTAGGCATTGATTTTCCCAATATCTTTCTAGAAAGACATCGAGTACTTACGGGAGAGACCACGTGAAAATAGCTAACATCCTAAGTGAAATGGTTACTGTGGCATGAACTGGATTCGAACTTGGCTAATCCAAGTTGTCAGTCCGTGTCGTTAACAACTTAGCCACCGCACCTCGCGAAAACAAGTGAAACTTAAAAGAAGTATGACGACAATCTCCAGAATTAACTTTCTGTTAACTCTATACCATTCTTTTAGTCCCTCCCCCCTTTGTCTCTCTCTTTTTCTCCAGTTCTTTATTAAATGATATTAATACGTGTTGTTTATAATAAACTATCCCATTTTTTGTTTTGTTTTATAGTTATATGTTACTGTTAATAAAACGTAGAGAAAGAGATACGGAAGCGAGCATCCTAGAAACTATATAAAATAGTAGCGGGATTTTTAACAACATAAAATAGGAGTAAGTGAGGATGATAAACAGAAAATAAATAAAAGCTGTGGATTTGGTGAATAAATTGCAATTGGTGAATAAACAATAACTTATGTTAAATCTTACAACATAACTCAATCCCCAAACCGTGTAATATTTTAATATGTATTTTGTGTAATGAAAAGTTATAGGAAAAACCTTAAGAAAACAAATGTTTATCAACTCAGCTTTAATCTAATAATAGGTTATAGTTGCCTCGATGTACTTCAAAGTGAAACTTGGTTCATAGAAAGGGTGGGCAGTTCTCTAATGGTAAACGCAAGTGGATTAATAGTTCGCTAATCATTCCTATAAATCCAGTATATTATTTTCATAAATGGTGACCCTTGTATTTTAAAGGTTGGCTTTGCCTACTGTAAACAAAGTCTGTTTTAAGACATCGCAACCATTTTCAGTTTTTTTTTTCATGCCTAAAGATAACACATATATGAAACGATTAAGTGAACACAAATTAATATTTTATCCACTAGAATTATGGGCCCAAATTAAGGCACATGTTAAATATAAAATTGTTTTTAACGCCAATAAATAGTTAGAGCCAAATAGATTGTTTTGGGCTATTAAAATAATTTTCAAGGCTATCGATAATGTTTACCTATTCATTTATTGTTTTATTATCGCTTGTGTTTTAATATATGTATTTAAACATGGCGTAAATCATAAATCTATGACGTCACGCCAAAGCTATAATTATTTTGTGAAGGTTATGTTTTAACCTCTACTCATAAGAAAGTCCAAATAGCTCAGTTGGTAGAACCTCAGACTGAAGATCTGAAGGTTTCGATTTCGGTTTCGAATTCCCGTCGTGGCATCTACTTTATTCGTTGATCATTTATTATTTACTATGAATGACATATTTTTCATTTCTAAAAGTAGTTGAGATCTATGATATTTGGAAATGAGACAAATTCTGCAATGTAACGATTACGCTTACAAAAATTGTGACTGATGGAAAAATAGTGACTGACGGACGGAATCTCTTTTTATAGATGGTAGTCTTCTACTCCGGGTGAAGGAATGTTAAGGCGAACCGTCGAGTTTATATTGAGATACGCAGTTTAGCTAGTTTGTCAGAACGGGATATTATGTCAGTGTGGAACTCTTTCCGAGTGAAAGTTTTTTTAAAAACTTTTGTCGGCCTCAAACAATGATATTGCCACTGAAGCGTAAGGGACTACTATGATAGTGCTCAGATTTATTGGGTCAATCTTGAAAAAAAGATTGGCAGTCATATGTTTGTTCACTTTACTTTTCGTTTCGGTTTGGTTTCGTGTAGTCATACGACCGTTTCCACTTTTTACGCAGTCCTTTACATTATTGTTGTACTCTGCAATATATTTCAAGCTACTCCAGTTGGGCAGTAGAGGGCACATAGGCAGTGTTAGATAATATGGTCCTCTTCTCTACATTCCCGGATGGTTGGGTGAGTTTTGTACTCTCATCTACTCATAGCAACTTCCCTCCATTACCATTCTCATGCGGTTGGCTGTTTGAACCGGAAAGGAGGGCCTGAGAATGAGGGGGCATTCTCTAGCCGTCTGGTCTTCAGCTGTAGTCTGGTCTCTTCCTGAGAGTTAGGGGTGCGACGTGGCTGAGGAACCTTCTCTTATTCAATGCTGAAATATAAACAATTTATGGAACAAAAGTGTTTACCAAATCCATAGTTCGTTAGTTGACTGTTGTTGTTGCTGTTTATTGTTGATTGTTGATCGTTGTTGTTGTTGTTGTCGAGTTTTACGACAGGCCAACTATCGTTGGATCATTTTATGTCGGAATCATTAATGTAATGTTTGTGCGTACGATATATTTGTTGATTAATTTGAATTTTAAGAGATCTTTGTTATGTACAACACCTTGTCTTCACAAATGGTAACCAATTTACTGGTCACAAGACTCAACGTCGCTTAACCACAGTAACCTTATGAGAACCAGTGTCCATAGTGGGGAGAGTTGTTCAAATTATTCTCAATTGGATAAAAGTGTTAGTGAATGCAAATAACTAAAAATAGATACGGTTGTCTTTTAAGCCGAACCGAGCTTCTATCGCCTCTTTGCTCTCTCTCTCTATCTCTTTATCTCTCTCTTTGCATCTGGTTAACATAGCTCTCATTACTCTGCCCCACGTTGTTTGGTTTCATTAGAGAATGCTGCAAACTGCCGAACAATGATTGTATCAGGCAGCTGACTCGAATCAAAGTCTTTAAAAGGAAAAGTTCAACACAGTCATAACATAGCAATAGATCAGTTTATATACGAAACTTCGTAAAAAAATACACCTCGATCACCGTATAAGTTCCGCAGTGAAAATTTCACTAAGTGTTCTACAGCTTAGTCAGAGTGTTAGTTTTCAGAATAGTAAGTCGGATCTAGAGCCTCAGTTCAGGTTTCTCTGAGCGCCGGAGGCTCCAATGATACTGAAGAATTGTCTTTCAGGATTCGGTGATTTCTGACTTATATAAAAATCGACCCCAAACTGGCGTGTTTATTGACCGGCGTCGGGTGTACTTAATTATTTAGTCTTTTAACCATTGAGCATTTCTAAATCTCATTAGTTGACTTTCTGGCAACAACCAATAGTAAACTGGTGGGGGTCCTCTCATTCGATTCATTGGTCGACTCTTTCGTTTTATCTTCTGATTTCGTTTATCCAACTTCTTTAGTAAACACATATGCTATCTCCTCCTCTTTTCCCTCCCACTCACTCTGATTTCCACCTTCCATCTTACCTTGGTGAGCCTGTGTACTGAAACATCTCATCTCCCATTTTCTATTCCTCAGCAGACTCTTACAAAACTCTGGCTAAGTTCAAATTCTTGTTAGCAAATGAGTAAGCGGAAACCGTTAACCACCAATCATTCTGTTGTCGGTTGGGTCTCTGAATCTCGGGCAGCTCACAACATAAACAAAACAAGCTATACTTTTACTAATGGTTTCTCGTGTTAAATCCTTTTCTCGCGTTCAATATCTATTCCCTCATATAAAAAATCTTGTTTTCTGGCGAGAATTGGGCAGCGGAACCGACTTAATTTTACGCTCAGAGACCACGTTCTATCTGGTTTTCTGAAACCATAAATTACATTCTGTAAAAAGTAATATTTTAGTTTCAGCATTCAACCGTCGATGCCAACTGTTTTTAATGATCATTTCATAAACATCACCCCTCTGCGAATTCTTTGTTATCTTTTGAGGCAGACGTGCATTTTGTCTTATAGAAACATTTCCTAAACTTTTCGACTTGAATTCTGTAGGTAATTAATGCTACGCTAAACAATTATAAAAGCCAATATTACATTTGCTGATACAGAGTTTATGAGTACGTAAGTATGAGCTAGAGTTCAAGATGAGAACCCCGTTTTCATGTATTGTTACGTTATGTAGATGGGCTTTAATATAAACTTGAACATTTAAGTAGGTGACTAGAGATCTGGTATTGACAAAAAAAACAAAACACTAATGATTAAAAATTGAAAAGTAAGATGTGTAAGATGTGTGAAAAATTTGAAAATAAACAGTTTTCATGAATAAAAATATACGTAAAGATTAATTGTCACTATTAAGAGCTTGTCACGAGACAGTCAGTAAGAGAAGAACTAGACAACTCGGACGGTACCGCATATAGTGTTTAAAAGTGTTAACTTAGTTTGAGTCCTAGAAGCCACTCCTTTTGTTTACAAAGGGAGGGTTTAAATGACTTGATATATATAGCTTCCTCGTATTTACTCTGATGAGTGTGGACGAAAGCCGGCTTAGTATATTCATGTATTTCTTTTTTTCCCACTCGTATTTACACTTTTCAATTTCGTTTCACCCCTCAAAAAAGTCATAAACGTCTACATTCCTGGCTTTAATAAAATTTTGTACCACCAGAAATATATATATATATATATATATATATATATATATATATTGTAAACATTTGAATTTATTTTCAACAGTATATTATACAGTGCCTAATGTTTATACAGACTATATAGTATAATACTTGTGTTATTTCTTTTTATATAATAGAGGTGCAACGCCATATAGCCCTGCTCGTATTCTTAATAAATGTAATCATGCATCTTTTTAAAAGAGACATTCTGACACTCTGAAATCGAAGTATCTGACTATATCGATTACATTAAACAGAAGAAGAGAAATTCTGTAGAATATTGACATAGCGATATAGTTGGGCCCGACCCCACGGGCAAATTCTCGCCCCATAGAATGATCACGTACCGAACAAACAATGCAAAAGAGAAACAACTTAAAAAATTAATTTTCTTACACGAAAAAGACTATAAAAAAAGGATGAAACTAAGACATTGTGTCTTAGGAATTTTTAGATGAAAGATTATTTTTTTAAATGTCGTTTTTATACGTGTTATATAAAAAACACATTTTCAGATTCGTTGTTAATATAACCTCACTTATCTCAAATGGTTTAACTTTTAATAACATTTTGAAATTAGATTATTAAAAAAAATTGAAAAAACGAGTTAAGATTGCATTTTGAGTTCTATTGAATAGAATATTTAACATCATTTCATATGTACATTAGAATTGTATTATTGTTGTATATGTTCTGATTATTTTGGTGTCTTTAATACTTATGAGTCATCACGTATAAAGGCTAACATTTACTCGAGGATAAATGAGATGGATTAATTGTCTGCTGAATGGTGAAGAATATTATGAGAATATTGAAAATGATGAATAGAGTGAACAACATTCGATTTCTCATGAAAACAATTTCACACAAGTATTTCTTAGCATTGGAGTATAAGACGACCATGTTGTAGCCCACAAGGAAGTAATTTCCTGTTAACCTTTTTCAAAGATCAAAAGTCTTTGTAAAGAAAACTCTGTTCATAATTATTCCGTTTGATATTAGGCGATGGGAAAACAAGAGGTAAAAGCTATATCAAGCACCTTCCATGGAAATAATAATTGAATCAAGAAGGACTAACAACGTCTCTTCTATGAGAAATAGGCCGTAGAGAAAAGAAGAGTTCATTTCTTACTAGATTGCGAAGTCGATATTTAACTCTGTCAAGTTAAGAAAGCATCTGCCAGTATAGTATATGTCTACAAAGTCACTATCTGCCCATGCATAGAGTATTGTTAGTCACATCTGGGATGGTGCACTGTTCACCAGTATCTCTCTCTTAGACACTGTCAAAAAAGAGTATCTTATCTAATAGGTCCCTCATTATTTACCAAGTTGCATCCCTTGTCCCATCGCCGCAATGTTGCATCCTTCTGCTTGTTTTGCAAGTACTTCAATTGAATGTACTCCGATGAACTTGCTGATATTGCCCCCCCCCTTTGACGTGAATACACTCGATCAACTCGACAATCAGCTAAAATCCTATCCATTCATTGTAGAAGTCCGCAGATGCCGGAGCGGCTTCTACTCCAATAGCTTCTTTCCTCGTGCTGCTGGCCTTTGGAACTCTCTCCCTACTCCCTGCTTACCTGACTGTACCGACATGCAGAAATTTAAAACTAATGTGGACAAGCATCTCGCTGCGCAGTTTCCAATTTAGGATGGCTTTTATAATTCCACCCTAATTCTCAGCAGCCTTTTATGTCTACAGTGGCAATTTGCCTTGTTTGGGGTGAACTTACTTAAAAAAATCTCTTCACGTGTTGCCGTCGTACTTCATCTTACCCATACCTGGTACGACATTCACCATGGGCAACTTGAGCCGGCTCCCTCCGTATAAGGGAGTTTATAGGAAATATTAAATGCATAAGTCTTCAATCGCATGTGTATCCCGGTCAGGAGAGATGATGACGTTAGTTTTTACCTTTTTACAGGGAAATGTCGCCGTCCTCCAACACAGCGCCTGGTATTCCCAAATGTTCACCCATCCAGTACTGCTCAGGCTGAACGTAGCTTAACTCCGGTGATTTAACGAGAAGCGGTGTGTTAACATGACTATGCCGTATCTAATCTTAAGGCATATCTGACTATTTATAGGTAGAAGTTCGTATCACTAGTCACGTACGTATTTCATTTGAAATGTGTTAGGAACGTCAGCTCAAGGAGCTTACCAACACTAGGTGCTCAACCAAAGAACTCGCCATTTGTTTCAACTGGAGCAATGCCGTTTCTGGTGACACAAATTTAGCTTTGTTTTAGAGATGTTAAAAGTAACAAGCAACTTTTCCCCCATTGCACTGCATGCTCATTATAATTCCATGAAAAATATTCAGTAATTTCTTAATGCTGTATCGTTTATTATTTAAAGTGAAATTAGTTTACGCAAAGTTTTATTGCTCCAAAACAAGTTATTTTATACTTGAAACCCCGTTTTAGTAGAAAATAAAAACTGAACATAGTAAGTGTAATCGTCTATAAGTAACGCGGACAACATAAATTAAACTTTAAGGTATTTCCTGTCTTGATTTACTTATATCAGCAATCTTTCTTTTGCCAATGAACTTGTGTCCGAGTTTCGCGTAAACGATTACACTTGCTATAACTTACTGTTTCAACTGTTTAATTTTCCGTTTAAAAAACGTGGTGTTTAGTTAAAAAATAAATTATATAGAAGTAATTAAACCTGCCGCAACCCATTTCAAATAAAAAGCGACTGTCGATTAGGACATTAACAATCATTGGGTTTGCATTTTCTACGGTTAAGTGAAGCTGCTTGCCCAGCTTGTTGTAGCATGGCTACTTCGTTAAATTGCAGGACGGATCACACCTTTGTAACAATTGAAATGTAAATGAAAACAATTTCAAAGCGGATTAGATGTTTTGGGTGTCGGTCGGCCATTTTTCAGAGAAAAGAAATTTGTGTTCATAATTTTAGAGTGTTATAATTTGACTTAATTTGCATGCGTGAACAGCAAATTTAAATATGTTGAAAATAACTGACTTTAAAAAGATGGATTAAAGTATACGATAGTTGCATTTTGGACAGCTGCAAGGAAGCGTTAGTTTTGTAGATTTGTCAGTGTTGTTATGGTGTTCTTTAAATAGGGCTTCTTTTGAAGTTCGGATCGCCATCGTAACCTCATAACGGTCAGAGAAGATGTACGTATCTCTTTTCTTATAACGTCAGCAAATTTTGAGAATTATCCACCGAATTGACAGATTCGCCGGAAATGAGTTTCGACGAAGTGTGAACAATGGATGCAACTACTTAGAATTTCTGTAACGTTTTACTCCTTTCGCTCTTTAGGAGAATGAGTATGAGTAATAGGAGGAGAATGATGAAGAGACCCAACTGATGGAATCGGTTAAGCAGAGTTCAACTCTAGCTGGATGTATTTCATCCATTTACACTCTAATTACAATGAGAAAGGTATGTATAACCCCACTCCAACTATAGTATACTAACTATACTAACAAATTGTTTTTAATGTAACGTTTATATTCTAGCCATAAAATAAACTAACGGGGTTGATATGCCGTAAGAAAGACAAAGCCAAACCGTTCACTTAGTAAGATTTTCACTAATCACATTATCACGTGATCACTAGTTAACAAAACTTACGTCGTCTCTCTCAATATCGATACCTTATATTACTCTTCTACGCTTATCATTAATATTCCGCCAGCCGGGAGTAAATACACGTCATAATAAAATTCAGCCAATCACAAATCAACTTTACAAAACAACATGTTAAGATCCATGTTTGTCATATATATATATTTCGATATATAGCCAACATTTCATATAATCTCTAATATGATGTTATTTTCTTGTGCTTTCACCCCTTTTCCAAAAGTGACCGTACTCTATTACTTTGACTATTTGTATGCCTATTGATCTATTTTTTAAGTAGATGTGTATGAATTAGCATGGTACGACGTTTTAACCCGATTGATTCTGTTGTTGTCATTGGGTTTTTAGATTATTTCTAGAATCAGATAGTTACAGAAGGAATCATGTGAAGGTTGCCAACATCCATACTGTGAAACTGGTGTTATAGAACCGACTGGATCCGAATTTGACACACTGAAGTTGTTCGCTCATGTTGTTATCCAATCCACCACGGCTTGATGAAAAATTATTATCACATGACTTCTAAAATTCTTTAATTAATCATTTAGGTTTCAGCATTAAATTAGCGTTGACGAACGACCATTTTACATTGTCAGAGTTTCACTGACCACAGCAAGTTCTTAATTGTGTAGATTATCCTTTAATGATAATCATACAGGTCTTGGAGGCAATCGTTGACCGTTCGTCTTACTTCGAACTGGTAAGCTACTGGCATCCGTTGAGCTCATGGAAACCGCTTGTCTTTTGGTTCGTCTTCGAAATGTAGAATTCGCAGGTAATAATCGGTATTACTTGACAGGGATCGCGACGTGAACGCTTTTACCTTGATTTCCACGGTACGCTTTTATCTTAATCCAACGCTACGCTTCTATTTTGATGACCACAATATACCGTGATGGCCAGCTCGTAAAAATGAAGTAAAGTATCTCAATATGGACTTCTGATATCATACCTAAAAGGTTTTCTTTAATATTTCTGTATCAGGAATTCAAGTAAAAGTCACCATAGTACTACTACTACTATTAATACCACAACGTAATACTGTAACAATATTCTTAGTAGTGGCAATACACGATTATTTGTTCAAGAATATGTTATAATCGCACCAAATTTTAACTACACTCTTAGGATTTCGTATGTAAAACAATTAAGAGTACTAATTATAATTATTGTTTTGCATCAGCGAATTATCGTTTAAATAAAAAGAGTAGGCACTTTCCTTCCCAGGTGTGTGTGGATAAAATTAAATCATGTCACATACATACGAGTTGAGGTTTTGATCTCGACAATTAGTTCGGCATACACTGATGCACTTCAGTAGCTATTTATTTGTCGGGCTAATGTATTCGTCCTAGAAGGTCCATCCTCCAGGTCTTGCCACCCCTCTTTGGGGTGAAGGAAGTTTATTTTTTACTGCCTGATGTGCCTCGACCGGGGAATGCCGACGAGGCTGTCCTAGGAATTTTTAAAAGGTCAGCGTTCTCCTTTTTTAGGGGCACTGGCTTGACTCTCCCCACTTTCTAGCCTTGTCCCACATATTTCTGCAGTGGGAAGGAAGTAAATATCATGACGATAACATTACTATACGTCAAGTTTTAAGCGAGAAAAGGAGAAAGAAATTGAATTGGCGTTTTGTGTCGGATTACTCGAGAATCGGATTTAACTTTGAGAGTTGGTGTTGTCGTATTGTGGAGAATTGTTAATACCATTCGGGAATCGGACTTTTGTTTTGTTTTCACTTTCACTTCTACAATTCTTTCGATGCATCTTATCGAACTTGTAAATCATCATATCAAACTCGGGAATCTATACCGAACTTCGACCAGAACCTTTTATTCAATTAATGTGGGTTTATTGTTTTTGTTGTTTCGCTAGTCATTGCTGTATTAAGTAAGTCCTGTTTGTTTTATTCTTATTTAGTACTGCTTGTAGTAAGAATTTATATTTCACCCCCAGGGCCCAGAAGGCTGTTACTTACAGCTAATTTTTACTCAACTCCTTTTTTCCGTAGCGCCATGTGTCCAGTTCGACGTAACCATACCGGAGGTCGACAAAATGAACCTGAATAAGGTAGAGCTTAGGTCGGCTGAAACTTAGTGAGAATAACCTCCAATATTTAAATAGTAGTCATAATAATCCAAATTATCAATCCTCATCTCAAAAATTCTCAAAAAAGCTAATTATGAGTTTTTAATAAATCTCAAATCCTCCTGCAGTAACTAAACTAAAAGTTGGATGGCTTTTTGTGTTAGAGTAAATAACAAATAACGGGTCAAAAAGAATGTAACTTTCAAAAGAGAGTTTCGTATAAATGAGAATAACTAGAAGTTGTATTCACATTTAAAACTTGGTTAGAATTGTTCATTTTCGAAAAATTTCACAAGTTGCGACATTATCTAATAATGAAAATTAACAAAAAAGGCTACTATTTAAGTTAAAACGCGAACACATTTATTAATGTATAAGTATTCTCATATCGTCAATAATGAGCGCATAATCGTTCCATTGCTTCTATTTATTGCAAATCGCATAGATCAAGAGCGTGTGCTTGAGGGTTGAAGAGATTAACCAATCGTATTAATACATTATGAGCTGTCAATTTTCGGCGTCCAAAAACGTAATGAAAACGAATAGAATAGAATGATTTAAACAACTTATATTTGTCAAAATAGCATGTTATTTATCACAGATACTGGAAAAGTGCGCTAATATATTACTGCGAAATTATTTACTTATTTAATAAAATTTGCTCCAGACAAGGCATGAAGCCACTTTATGTAAGGAGCTAAAAGAACTTCAAGGTCAAGAACTAGCAAATTATAAGTGTTAGAAGAATAGATTCCGACCCAGAAAACTGAAATGCTTCCCCCTTTGTCAGAAACATCGCCCATGGAATGTGAGGACTAAAGAACAAATTAAGGGAAGCGAGAGTTACGAGGCTGCCGAAAGTAAACCCTAGGTCCACTTTCTACTCTCCCAGAGTTATCTTTTGGATGAACTAGTCACTTTAAAGATTAAAAATCATAATTTACCACGCAAAAAAACCCACTTAATGAAGATAATAAACAGACTGAATTTATAAACTTCTGTTTTATTGCTTTTCTTCTACAACTGTTGTTTTCCAAACTTACCTACAAATTTAATAATTATATTCACGTGGAAACGATACAAATAATGCTAATACTTAGTATTCGACTGTTGTAGCGTTCGCTTGGATATAGTAATATGCGAGCGCAGATTGGCCCCATGTCTACAATTTACGAAAAGTTCCTAACTGACGAAACTTATTACATGGCGAAATAGAGGAAGATCAAAATAGATTACTGGTATGTTCATACGCTGCTTTTCCCTTTTCTTCTCATCGTGCTTCACCCTTTTCTTTTCAACCCCATTCCTTACGTAAAGCAATGCTTACATAAAAACTGAAAATGTGAGATATTTTTAATCATCGACTACAATTACGTCCCTGTAATATGGCATAGTTTGGTGTTATTTAATCAATTAGAACGCTTCCTACGTAATTTAACAACTAATTAGGAGCCTCTCTCCGAGAAAAAAAGAAACAGATTACTAGAGCCGAGTTTTATGGATTTTCAATCAAACGAATTAAATGGAAACATGCGAAACAATTATACACAATCTCGAACCGTTTCGACTTATTTTTTATTTTAAATTAATATTGAATAAAGTTCAGCTTCAGTATAAAGTTCATCCCGTTCCTTTATATTATCCTTATAATGCAATACTTAGTTTTCTAAGACATTTTAAAAGACTATTTATCGACAACTGACTTTCCGGCATGTCTTGCTTGCTCTGAAGTATATGATGTCACTTTCGATCGCAAAGGTCTTCTCTTTACTAAGGCCACCATCAAATATCGCTCCTTACGATGTATACAGAAAGCATATTTTTATTTTTATTACACTGAGCAACACACATTTTACCGTCGGGAATCTAATAATGGATTTTGGATAATTTGAATGTGCTGAATCTAAAAATACGGTCCATGTTTTTCTCATAAGGTCATATTTTTGGTGTACCAGAAATAGAATTATTTTATTTTGTTTAATATCTTGTCATGAAATTTGAAGTGTATAGAGTCTTATTTCCTCAAATCAAAAAGATAAGATCTCGCCATTTCCTTTTGTCTAGGGGTATCAGCTCTTACTCCCCATCCGACATTAAATATTACTCATAATTAATCATAGATTATACATCTTGATCAGGTTTATTTATGAACAATTGTCTTAACAACTTTGTAAATTGACAAAACAAATGTAACAGTCATAATAATGTGTTTCCTTAAAAGCACATTATACAGTCCTCTTAAGCGAATTGCGTATCGTATAATAAGCCAATACATGATAAAATATCAATTTCAAAAGAAAGAAACCTTGACCTGATTGTGCGAAACTGACTTCATATTTGACACACCACATTTTAAACCTTTCCTTAAACATTTAGTTCACTGGCTAAATCTCTTTTCGTAAGCTTTGCATAGTATGTGAGGTAACGATAATTTATTCTGATTTCCAAGCATCACTTCAAAATATGCAAAATAAAAAAGGTTTTACTAAATCATCAATTTTGCGTTTGTTTTCCACCCAAAAGTCTGTTAAAACAACTATAACAGAAAACATGAGGGTAATTCACGCATTTCCGGTTTGATGCTTCCATGTACAACTTGTTTCAGGAATCAAAAATGTTCTGGTCACCCGCAAGTAACGAATTAAAGAGTTAAAATAAATGTATAGTATAAATAACTTTATCAACTGAGATCTCAAGCTGAAAAGAACAAGATATATTTTCCTTAGACAACAGTAACGAAATTACATGGAAAATATGCCTCAAGATATATTTTCCTTACACAATAGTAATGTAAAAAATGCCACAAGTGCGAAAGAGCTGCTTATTCTAAAAAAATATCCTAATGAAAATATGTAAGGAAATCATGAAAACTATAAAATTTAACTTAATACGATTCATATAAAAGCTATCAATTCTATTGGAAACAGTAAAAACTTGCTTAAAAGCACATTATACAGTCCTCTTAAACGAATTGCGTATCGTATAATAAACCAATACATGATAAAATATCAATTTCAAAAGAAAGAAACCTGACCCGATTGGGCGAAACTGACTTCATATTTGAATTCAGCGAATTGCAGTAACTCAGAGTCGCCTACACTTTTCAAGACAGCAGATCAGAATAAGATGTTGAGAAAATAATTCAAGCTGTGCATTATTTTGACAGAAATGTACCTATTTACAACATCGGGCATTTTATAGAAAGTTAGCATCGTTAAACCCCAATCTTTTTTAAAGGGTTTAATAAGCAGCGAGGAATGGTGGCCACACGATTTCAAAGGGTCGCCATTAGATTTAATTGTCTTAGAGTTACATGTAATTGTTGTGGCAATGTTTCGACATCCTTGTTATATTCTGAAATAATGATGCACAATTTAGAAGAATCTTTTCTAAGTTTGGACAGCAGCAATACAAAGGCGTGACGCCGAAGAACATTTAATGATTACAATCTATATTCAAAGAAAGTTACCGTTTAATGAATCAACTTTTACGTCTAGAACAAAAAATCACAATCATCTTGATACATTTATGAAAACCATGATGCAGTCTTTGATCCTAAAATTAAATAATGTCGATTTTTGAAACACGCTGTCTGATTTTACGATTCATTTTACAAATAAAAAATTTGATTCTGTTTGGTAGTTTGTCCAGAGTGTTATACAAACTTTTATAAAACATTTTTTACAACATCTGTTACAACATTTCATACAACATTTCTTACTACATTTTATGCAGTATTTTATGCAACATTTTATAAAACATTTTATACAGCATTTCTTATAACATTTTATACACTATTTCATACAACATTTCACACAGCATTTTATACAGCATTTTATGCAACATTTTATGCAACATTTGTTACCACATTAGTCACAACATTTTATATGATCAGTAATTGATATTTTCTGTTTAAATCATTTTGACAACTCAGGGACCACTGTGAAACATTAGATCCTACTTTCTCCGATTGAGGTATGGTTCAGCTCAGTTATAGGAAGTGCACACTCACATACATTACCTTCTGCTTAGAGATCGGGGTTGATTTATGTCCGATCATTTAAGCTGCCCCTCCTAGGAAATTCGTACGGATCCGTTCTTGTTACAATTACAATTGTTACGAACTTGTTACAAAATGAAGCAAGTAAATCTCAACTGATTCATTTTTTCTACCGATGTGTCTAGATATTATGGACATCCTTTTCAGCCTTGAAGCAGATACGCCCTTAATACTGAAGATGAATAAAGTAGAAATTCGTATACAGTTTTTCTGTGAGTTTAAACACGTCCATACGTTTTTATAAACCATGAAGCCATGAGCAACAAAATAGATCAGATTAAAAAGTGTCTAATATCTTTTTTCATGTTTCTCTCTTTCTTCACTTCTCTCTATCTTTCTCTTGCTATCACTCTCCTCTCTTTTCTCTCTTGTGTTTCCCTCACCCCTAACCAATTCACCGTGTCTATTACCCTCTCTTGTTTTAACGTATACTCATTAATAATAATAATAATAATAATAATAATAATAATAATAATAATAATAATAATAATAATAATAATAAAATTAATTTATTTAAGCTTTCAGTTTTAATGTTATTACCACAGGGGAACACCAGGTTTATCCTACAGTCACGTGTACTAATAAAATATATCTTAAAATGTACTCCTGGCTAACATCAAGTTTCAAATCTTCTTCCCCTCCCCTCAGCAAAATAATAAAACAAATGTGTTTAAATGTATTCTTGACAACGCCCCCCCTCAACTCAACATTATAATCAAAATAAATACTTGTTAATATTTATTCGCAGCCAATGCAATGCTTCTTATCTACTCCTCCCCCCTCCTGAATAATATAATGAAACATATATTTGTTTTAATGTATTCCCGGGCTACATCGAAGTTCTGGTCTCCCCTCGCATTGATACTATAATGTAAAAGATACGTGTGTATATTTATTCCGTCTCTCCTAAATAATAAAATTCAAACTATATTTGTTTTAATGTATTTCCCGGGCATCGTTGAGGTTTCTGTCTCTTCCCAGTTCAATACTATAATAAATCACAGACCTGCTTATGTTATTCTTGGACAACGCTGCGTTTCTTGTCTCTTCTCTCTGCCTCTCTTAAACATAGTGAAACCTATATGTGTTAAAAGTATTATTGGGCTACGCTGAGTTGTCTTATCTGTCCCAGGCCAACATTATACTATAACATATAGCTGTTTCTTGTATCCTCTCCGCCCAAAATAATATAATGAAAACTATATTTGTTTTAATGTATTCCTGAGCAACGCCGAGTTTCTTTTCTTCCCCTAGATACTTGTTTATATTTATTTCCTAATAACGCATAGTCTTGTCCCATTTCTCTCCACTATATTTTCACAATAATATAATTTAACCTATGATTGTTTTAATATAATTCCGAGTAACGACGAATTACTTCTCTTCCGATCCCAGTCCAACATTATATGATGAAACAGATACTGGTTTATATTTATTCCCGTGCAAAACTTAGTATCTTGTCTTCCCCTTCTCCATCAAAAATATTTCACTTACCAAATGCATTCATATTTTATTACACACACCTGTTCTAGCTATCACATTGAACATATACTGGTTAAGAATATACCACTTACAAAGTGTAATACTGTATTAGTACACACACCTGCTCTATCAAGGGTATTGAGTATTACTGAATGTAACATATACCACTTAGCCAGAGTACTAATGTTTTATAATACACCCACATTCTATCTATGATATCGAGCACTTTTTGATTCAGCATACCCAGTTTACCACGTGTAATACTGTATTAACAAACATTCTACTCTATCTAAAGTATTGCCCGCTTTTGGATTAAGCTTATACCAGTTGTCAAGTGTAATAGAAACTTTTCTCCTGACAAACTCCCCAGATATCTTAGCACTAAATGAAACGAACCTTCAATCCTCAACCTCCCCTCACCACTTTGACATGATTAATTACCTTCCACTCTACCGTAAAGACTCTGACAAACATATGCACGGGCTAGGCGTTTATGTTCGAAACACCCTTGCCTTGACTTGAGAACACTGGTTAGAATTAGATGACCATGCCTACATGTGTTTTAGATTGACCTTACATTACAGAGTTAGTTACTTATATTTCTTATACCGTTCTCTTTCGACCCAGGACTGTACCTTGCTTGACTCTGTCTCTGAAAGCTTAGATAGAGTACTCTCACTCGACTCGAATACCCAAATACATGTATTTAGGGATTTTAATGCACACCACCGAAACTGGTTGGGATTCTCTAGCGTTACTGATGCAGCTGGGAACTCTACGTTTAATTTCTCCTCAGCTCACAACCTCTCACAGACTGTCACTTTTCCAACCCGCCTTCCTGACTGTGTGACCAGCAAGCCTCAATTCTCGACCTGTTCTTGACCTCACTACCCGAGGCCTGTGTGGCGAATGCCCATAGCCCGCTTGGAACCTCTGATCACATTGTGGTAATGATACTTATCACATTAAAAACTTGTCCAAAAGCTGAAGAGCCCTTGCTCAAAACGATGAGAAACTATGAGCGGGCTGATTTTAAATTTCTCAAGCATCACATCAGCGACGCCCCATGGGGTGAAACCTTCTCACTCCCTGCTTATCAGTGTGTAAATGAGCTAACCGAATGGGTCAAAGCAGACATTGATGCTTATGTCCTCACGTGAAAATTATTCAGCAAACCTCCATTCTCCTCAATGGTTCACATACGAATGTGCAGCTGCATTTGCTGAGAGGCAGAAGGCATTCCGAAAATTCGGCCACCATAAGTCAAATGCGAATAGACAGAAATGTATAGAGGCAAGAAATGATTGCAAAGTATTGATAGATGAAGCAAAGAGAAGATATAAAAAGATAACCAAAAAACGCATTCAGTCACAGAAACTAGATACTCGTGATTTCTGGAAAATCTACAATAGTGTGATGAACAATGGACAATCGACAATTCCCCCGCTATCAAATCACAACGATGTTGTTTGCACGGCCACTAATAAGGCTGAACTACTTGCTCAGCGTTTCGCTTTAAACTCGACTCTGGACTCAGCAAAGCACCCCCTCCCTAAATTCCCTATTGCGAAGTGAAGTCACACTTGAGAACCTGGTCATCACCCCATCTCAGGTCAGAGAAATCATAAAAAACATTGACACCTCCAAAGCCTGTGAACCTAATCTTATACCAGTAATAGTAATATAGAAATGCTCTGCGGAGCTGGCCCCTGTCCTCTCCAAACTATACAGCAAATGCCTTGCTAAATCTCGTTTCCCTGATAGCTGAAAAATTGCCTCTGTTGTATCAGTCTTCAAGAATTCTGGAGATAAAACTGATCCTCTAAACTACCGCTTAATCAGTCTACTCCCGATCTTTGCTAAAATCTTTTAATCCTTAATCAATCTAGCGATAGTCCGGTACTTAGTTAATGCTAAACTTCTTTCTGAACGCCAGTATGGATTTAGACAAGCAGGATCTACTGCAGACATACTAACGGTCATCTCTGAACGCATGTATCATACACTTGACAAGGCAGAAGTAGCTAGGACAGTAGCGCTTGATATATCCAAGGCCTTTGAAAAGGTATGGCATGAAGGGCTTCTCCTGAAAATACGCTCATACGGTATTACTGGGCAATTACTTAATATAATCAGATCCTTCCTAACCCCCCAAAAATCCAGGTTGTTTTCGATGGCCGTTCATCTAAGCAACATGACATAAATGCTGGTGTACCCCAGGGATCTATCCTTGGACCTTTATGGTTCCTGAGCTATATAAACGATCTCCCTGATGACATAGAATCTGAGATTTACTTTCGCCATGTTGGTAAAACAGACGCGATCATATCCGACACAATGGCTGAATCCTTAGAAAATGACCTCCAGGCTGTAGTGGATTGGGGTCATAAATGGTTGGTAACTTTTAATGCCGCAAAGACAAAGCTCTTTTCCTTCAATAACTACAAGAAACCTCTCCAACCACCGATTGTCATAGCAAATAACACCTTACCTGAGAGTTCATCATTCAAACTCCTCGGCATAACCTTCAAAGGTAACATGGCTTTGAACAAATACATTGAAGACATTGCCAAGTCTGCCGCAAAGAAGGTTGGCTCCCTCTACCATGCTAATAAACTCCTCACACCTGACATTATGATGTATCTCTACAAAACCACAACCGCCCATGCATGGAGTATTGTTGCCACATCTAGGCCGGTGCATCATCTACTAGTGTCTCCCTCCTTTACAAGGTCCAAAAAAGAGTCGCCAACCTAATAGGTCCCTCACTGTCAACCAAGCTCCAGCCCCTGTTCCATCGCCGCAATGTAGCATCCTTGTGCTTGTTTTGCAAATACTTCAATGAATTATGCTCCGATGAATTGACTACTCTGGTTCCCCCTCGGCGTAAATTCACTAGACCAACTCGACAATCAACTAAATCCCATCCATTCACTGTGAACCTTCTACTCAAATAGCTTCTTTCCTCCCTTCCCCTGTTCCACCGACAGTACTGTCATGCAGAAATTTAAAACTAATGTAAACAGACATCTCAGATCCCAATTTAAGTTGACCCCCAAACCTTCTCCCTTCTTTTTTTTCTCAGTAGCCCCTTACGTCTACAGTGGCGGCCTGCCTTGTTTGGGGTGAACTGTGTTAAAAATAATCCTCGTACGTCTACAGTGACGGCATGCCTTGTGTGGAATGAACTATGTTTAATAAAAGCTAGCACCATAATTATTAGGCCATGAGACATTGCCACATTCAAAACTGGAATTTAGGTTCTATTGATGCGAAAGGGAAGCATATTTAGAAAGCCTGCCCAAAAATTCTACGAACGTTGCCGGAATATGCCTTATAGGTACGTGTCACATACAACGAGCAAGCGAGTTATGATTTTAGAAGTTGTGTATTTGTATAATTTTTATCTCGAACGAGCATAGATCATGTTGTCATATTTCAACTGTTTTTAATTAGACAGTACGTTAGAAATTAAGCGCGTGCATTTCTTGTGAACCCTTTCCCCTATCCCATTTTCGCCCCGAAACGACATATATTGTGACTTGAGATATCTTACTTGTCCCCTGCCGCTACGATTGCGATCGTTCGCTAAAACGCCTACTTCAACCACCTACGCGATCAGTCATGTGACCGACACCATTATATATATATATATATATATATATATATATATATATATATATATATATATATATATAAATACACACATACATATACACCTATATATATATATATATATATATATATATATATATATACATACATACATACACACACAACTAGCTTTATATATGTAGAGATAACTTTTGTTTTAGTGTGTATAGATTGGTGGAAGCAAACATATGTGAATTGTATACACATAAATAGTACGAAAATATAGATAATAAAAGTATATTAATACCAAATAAAATGTAAACGGATTTATGTCTACCCAGGAAATATAAATACAAACATTAAATATCAACACAATAAATAGTAAAAATACGAATAGGAAATTTAGATAAAAGCATCGCAAATGGTAAACATCTTTGCGAATGGTAAAAATGTAAGTAAAATAAATAGAAGTTTGGCATTAAAAAATGGTAATGTTAAACATGAATAACATCTCACCGAATCAGAGTTAGTCTAAAATAAGTTTGAAATTTAAGATAAAAGACTTTCGACTGGATTGTTTAAAACATAGTGTCCACAAAATGTGTGTCTGTTAAAAAATTTAAACGAGAATCGGCACACGAGAAACGCCCTAATAAGAGACAATCCCATAAATAATCTCCCTTGTTGGAGATTAGAAATCTTGAATGAAAACTAAATAAAAATAAACTATTCGAGGCTAAATGAAGTCTTATTGTGCACTCGCACTTTAATTACAAGCACTATCAAGGGACTTAGTTAATGTCTGCGGCAAAAAGCAAATAGTCAAGGTACTTTACCTAAAGCTCATGACTCATTGATGTTTGAACAGAAGATTTCCTAGAAGATAAAAGACAATTAATTTCTTTGGATGTGGATTAATAGTTTGTATTATTTGGATTACTATTCTTATCTTGATTGTTATATTCATGGCTAACGTAAACCCCGACATTCTTCAGGTGCATTTCCGAAGTTTGGAACCTAATAGTAGAACTTTGGAATATTTATGTTGATCTCGAGAACATATAAAGAATTTCGAACTGAACCTTTTATTTAATCCGTGGAGTAGGTTGTTTACGTTCCGTTAGCCATGATCGGGTGGATGTGTTCATTTATGCTATTATTAGTTATTATCGCCTGAAATAAGAACTACACCTTAAGCATTGGTAACAATCAGTTTTAAGTCGCAATCTTCATAGAGCTGTAAGTTTCCTTATAACAAGCGAAGTACCCCCCCCCCAGATCGGGGAGGGTGAGTGTCTAGCCTCGACCAAGAAGTGTCCTAAATCTGAGATGTAACTGAAAAATTTCAACGGTTATATAGGCCGATGGGCGAACGATAACTGGAGACATTTTTAGAATCAATATTATTTTATTTATATAGCCCATGGTTTAATCAAAGGTAGCGGACACAGTTTGAGTGGTCATACCCCAAGTCCTTGTTTAATATAACAAACAAAGCGGGAAAAGAAATGCGAATAATGCAAATATTGTAAAATATCTTTTATTAGTAAGTAATAAGGTCACACACTAAAACAGCCTGCTAAATCGTATTTCACTACTGGCTACGTAAACTTATAGGAGACTAACACCACTCATATCAACAGTTAAACTTTCTGTAATTAACAATTAATGTAAGAGTTGCATAACTATGACAATGTGCCGTGCACCCTACGAAGAAATGTGTGTGATTAAATATACTAGTGTATATTTGGAATAATGCACCGAGAAACAGAGAATATTCAATTTACAATTCTATAGCGTTAAGAGAAAATGTTTCGAGAAATATTTAAAAGATTGCTTTCTCAATAAACAGGCAAATTTGTCGTAACTGAAACTACAGCTGCAAAGGTAAGCTGGGGTCATGTATGACATGAGTGTTAACAAATCTAATCGGAATCCTAACCGTGTCCCTGGGAACCGACGAGTGAAATTCAAACCGAGGCTGGAGAGAGCCAATTAACGCGTATTGGCAATGACGTAAGGATTTATCCCAGACGTAGCCGGATGACCCTGCTTGTGTATTAAAAAAATACACAGAAAAGATGTATGAGTTTAGTTGGAGTCAGAAGAAATTTGAGAGAGTTTTTAGAAGTGAACTGTTTAGGAAGTCAGCTAAACTGTGAAACCCTAACTCCTCTTCTTCTTCGCATGTTACTGTCGTAGCCAGAACACGTACTGTTATGATGATAATTGCCACTGCAGTAGAAAAGAGTCGCGAATTGAACTAATTGAAGATTCCATGATAAATGCCAGTATACTGAAATCATATGCCCTTAATAGGGTTACGATGAAAATTCATATACACTAAATGTACAAAAGCAAGTAAATTCCCACACTTTTATTGTCATTAATTAAGGGTATGACTACATATCAACCAAACGATTTCATTATCCCATCACTACAGTATACATCTCTATACATGAGTGGATGAAGTGTGTGAGGGTCGCTGAAGAAAAATTCCTACAAGTAAAATACATAGCCCTGTTGTGCTCGCATATCCTTAATGACAGTAAGTTAGTGTAAAAATTTGGGAATTTCCTTGCTTTTGTACATTTAATGTATATGAATTTTCATCTTAACCCTATTAAGGGCATATGATTTCAGTATACTGGCATTTATCATGGAATCTCACTACTTTTGTAAAGGCTATGCCTCAATACAATGGTCATTTCAAAAGTTTTTTAGAATTTTCTAGAAAAACTTAGGTATATGCTAAAGTGAAACTAAAATGCCATCAACTAGACCCTAGAACCTCTATCTCTGCCAAAAATCAGCTGAATCAATCAAATAGTTGATGAGATACAGGGTGGCACACACGTACGTACGTACACACAGATAACACAAAATCACTTCTGACCTTTCTGGATCACTGGGTTGCCTTGACTAATGATACTGAAATTCTACACACTTATAAAACCTATAAAAAAAATGTTGTGCAAAGTTTTAACTAATTTGGTTTATTGGTTTTTGAGTTATGATTGGTCAAAGAAATGAGATTTCTAGCATAGGCCGTTTTTGAAGTCTATTAAGGGATAGAACGCTTTCGCGCCTCCCTTGATTTGTACCTAGCACTCATCAAAAGCCCAGTCAACAACGCTCATTCAAGCTACCTGAAAATACAAGAATATGTTTTTTATACCAGAAATACAAGACAAGAGCCTCATTGGATTTTTAGTTGACTGTTGAACATTCATGTATGTTGTTTTATTTTTGTTGAACTCATAAGCACCCCCCCCCGTCCGATCGGCGATTCCCAGAAAGCTGCGAGACATACAACGTGATTAGACGAACATTACGTGGCGCATGGCGTGTGATCCCGCTGATATGGTGCCGAGATCATCGATTGCTGTCACTGCCAAGGGAAACACAACAGGGGCGACGGCATCTAAACTTACAAGGATAGCGGAGCCCCGAACGGGTGCACGACGGTATCTGGATCGTTACGGAGGGGGTAAGAGGTTTATACAACTTTTTCTCGAAAAATTCAAAATGGCTTTTCCATCAAAGTTCATATTTGATAAAACGCAATCTGCTGTTGTTTGTTTAAACGCAATATGTTTCCATCATTGTACTGGTGTGTCACATTCGACTTCCCGGGAGAAGTGAACAATAAATGAACTTCGTGTGCCAAGAATAGATTTTACTTTCTGAATCAGCAGACCTGATTTACGTTGCCATGGTGATACCTATTCAACCAATGGACTTTCATTTGTCTTCATTCGAAAAACATAAAAAGGAAGATTTATCGATTAGCCTAACCTTGGTGCACTTTGAATAATCTGACTGTCAGCAGTAGCAACATCAACAGACGTATTAATCGACTTCTTTAAAAATTAGCTTTCTCAGAAAGAAGAGAAAAGAAAATACTTATATACGTATTTATATATCAAAATAACGTTCTTTTTGTTTCGAGGTTACACCTACTCATACTGATTTTCTCTTTCTGTTAAACATAGTTTGCTAATATAAGGCATCTCAATGTGCACACGTCGCCCGAAGCTAGAAGTCAGTTTACGTTTTTCATGACATATGAAGTCGCAAGCTGTTATACCCTCCCAAATACCAGTTAAAAATAATCAGAACACCTGCGACCTTTTAGAAACGCTAACGACCAGGCTCCAAAATGCTTGAGAGCAATCAAAATATATTGAGAATTTTTTAATATTGAGAGTATGTATGGGCATAAAGAAATTTGAACGCTTGGAGTTTAGTTCCCATTATGGCTTTTCTATTGCGCGAGCGATATCTAGTGAAATACTTAGAATCGATATCATTTTGTGGTTTGAATCATAAGTAACAGAAACAGTAATGGAAGTCCGTTTAACCTAAGACAATAAAAAGTCTCATATGTAAATAAATAGTGTTGCTGCTGACACCGGAGTTCGAACTTGAATTTTTTGATAGTGGATTAGGTGACATCCATTTATTATAAATGCAGATAACGCACTTCCAGCTAATGTATGCATTATCGAAGTGGCTATTGTGGAATCTGGATTATAACAGCTACGTCCTACCTGTTGATGACGATCCATTAGTTTTGGATTACAATACGCAAAACGTGCGTCATCAGATGAGTAACACATAATTGTTTTCTTTGACTTTCACTTATTATTTAATAATGTATTTCAATTGTATTTTATATTTTCATACTATTAAAATACTAAATACTACTATGTGTACATCCTATTATTTTCTTTATTTGAGTTTCTCTTTTCATTATTCGTATTATGTCTGTGCGATTTCAGAACAAAAGTTCAAGATGTACATAATAACAAACTTCAATGCAAAAACATACAAAATGGCGAATATGGGAATATAACTTAAACAACTAAAGTTATGAGCCATATATATTACAATTTTGAGCTGTAAAGCTTCCATTAGAGAGTTATAAGATTATTAAAATTTGAATCAGGTTTTGCGAATCTAATTAGATTCTTGTAATGAAATAATAGTTAAAATCTCGTTAAAATCTACGGTTACACATGTTTAAATGGTCGGATCATGATCCGTCGAGGGGAATACAAATACAGCATGTGTTGACCGACTGTGACTACTATTACTTGAGTAAGTTAGTATGAGTTACCTCCCCTGTAATCATAACTACTTGAACAGGAAAAATGGGTTATTCATTTAAAATGCTATTTCCCATGCGAGAATATCGCGTTTTCTTTGTTTATATATATATATATATATATATATATATATATATATATATATATATATATATATATACATATATATATATATATATATATATATATATATTCATTTCCAATATAATTGGTCTTTTTTACCCGACCCTCTTCTGAATCTGAAGAGAGTCAGATAAAGGAGACAAGTTATATGTCCCTTTTATTTGAATTTGAAACTACCTGAACCAATATTGTTCTAATCTTCTGTAACACATATATTAATAGATATTACGCTTTTTATGTTTTAATTTTTTTAATAGCCAAGCACTCTGCTTGGGTTCTCTCCAACTAACCTTATATATATATATATATATATATATATATATATATATATATATATATATACAAATGTTGAATTAAATTAAAGATAATTGAATTATCGTTTAATAATAATCTATCGTGATAATATAAAGCTCAATATGTTGAATAGAGCAATCAATGTTCTAATAAATATTGTATCTTTACATTTTTTGTTCTCTCTCTCTCTCTCTCTCTCTCTCTCTCTCTCTCTCTCTCTATATATATATATATATATATATATATATGTATGCGTGTGTGTGCGAGGGAGACACACACATACCCACAGATAAATGAGTACAATGAATTAGAATAATAAAACATGAGGAGAGTCAGATAAAGGAGACAAGTAATGTCCCCTTTATTTGGATTTGAAACTACCTGAACCAATATTGTTCTAATCTTCTGCAATACATATATTAATAGATATTACGCTTTTTATTTTTAATTTTCCCAATAACCAAACACTTTGCTTAGGTTCTCTCCAACTAACTTTATATATATATATATATATATATATATATATATATATATATATATATATATATATATATATATATATATATATTTAAATGTTGAATTAAATTAAAGATAATTGAATTATCGTTTAATGATAATCTATCGTTATAATATGAAGCTCAATATATTGAATAGAGCAATCAATGTTCTAATAAATATTGTATCTTTACATTCTTTTATTCTCTCTCTCTCCCTCTCTCTCTCTCTCTCTCTCTCTCTATATATATATATATATATATAAGTATACATTTTTATTTATACAAACATTATTGGTTACATATGTGCATACATGTTTACATGTCCGTTTATTTATCTGTTTGTTTATTTAGATGTGTTTGGGTTTGTTTATATATGTGTGATTCTTGATATATAGATAAGATATTTATACTTGAGTGAGTCTGTTAAACTGGCAAGCGAGAGCAATAAAATGAGGACAAGAAAAGGCAATGGAGACGCCATGAAGAGTAATAAAAAAAGGGAGGGGACAACCACTGGCAAAAAAGGTCAACTAGTGAAATAGGTAATCCGATACAAATTCATAAGAAATAGAAGATGCTAGATCCCAAAAAAGAGTTATTTAGGATAGAAAATTTTTCAAATGCATCCATTCCTGAAAGATTCTTGGTCTGATGAGGTTGACTTTCTTGGAAAAGTGCAACCGAAACATGTATGCACATATGTAACCAATAATGTTTATATAAATAAAAAATTATACTTATAAACAGCTCTATTTGGTATTGAGCACTTTTTATAAACACTTGAGTTTCTACGGATTTACATTTACAATTACGATATATATATATATATATATATATATATATACATATATGTGTGTGTGTGTGTGTGTGCGAGGGAGACACACACATACACACAGATACATGAGTACAATGAATTAGAATAAAAAAACATTAATTGAATGTGTTTATAAATGTGAACGAGATACCTCACATACTTATCAACTCAGTGCAATCAACTATTAAAAAAAATTCTGATTCATATCAGACGATGAGTTGCTATAGAAGCAGTAGAATCTAAAATCATGAACGAATGCTAACATTTGTGGAATAAATATAAGATAATGAGCCACTCTTCAAAAAATAGTTTTGCATGGAAAATAGCTGATATTATTTTGTTGCTTCACTGATAATATACCGTCAAATCTCAGCGTCAGTTACGTAAATTGAAGAACTTTCAATTAGATCATGTTTGCCTGAACGAACAGCGAATGTAACGTCTGTCGTTCGAGAGTCTTCCAGACGACAAAGAATACAAAGTAGGGCATAGGCCTTGCTCGTCTGACAAGATGTAGTTTCTTAACATTTCTCAAAATTATACATATATATTTCTGAGTTCTTAGATGAGGAATTCATATATCCATTAGTATGTTGCTTCTTTCATTCATTTTGTGTTACGCTTTTCTTTTCTATATGGGACTAAGTGACATGGTATGGGTGAGCAGTAGTGGGAATAGCAATCATATTGTTGAGAATTAGTAAGGATGTAAGACGGCTTGATATAAACAAGATAAAGTAAGAGAAAGTTTAATGAGGAAGAAAATAAACAGATAAAGAGAGAAGGAAATCGAGTAGTAGAAGAAAAACACTAGCTTCTATTATAAACAAACGAGTATTTCCCCGCGATGAAATTTAAAACATGCAACATCATTTCATCAACAATTTTCTTAATTTTTTAAAAACATTTTAATTTTTTTAATAATTTATAGCTGTCATTGATACAATACTTTATTTAATACATTAGGATCATCATCATTTAGTCGTGGTGGTGTGACGCATCCTCCTGACTCTCTCACGCCATCTCGCTCTATCCTTCATCACACCGGATAGGTCTCCAGACTTTATAGTTGACATTTATTTAATATTTTATAGTTGACGGTTGGTGACGGTGGTTAAGTGGATTACGACGCAGACTGACAACCTGGTGTGCCATGTTCGAATCCAATTTCAATGAGGGATGTTGGCAACCGTTGCGTGCTCATTCCTGCTAGAATGCCGAAAACAGAATCAAGGCGATCAACACACTTACATTTATAGCTGACATTTATTTAATGCTTTATAACTGACATTTATTTTATATTTCATAGCTGACATTTGTTTAATACTTTATAGCTGGCATTTGTTTAATACTTTATAGCTGACATTTATTTAATACTTTATAGCTAGCATTTATTTTATACTTTATAACTGACATTTATTTAATATTTTATAGCTGTAATTTATTTAATACTTTATAACTAACATGTATTTTATACTTTATAGCTGACATTTATTTAATACTATATAGCTGGCATTTATTTAATGCCTTAAAACTGACATTTATTTAATACTTTATAGCTGGCATTTCTTTTATACTTTATAACTGACATTTATTTAATACTTTATAGCTGGTATTTATGTTATACTTCATAGCTGACATATATTTTATACTTTATAGCTGACATTTATTTAATGCTTTATAGCTGGCATTTATTTAATATTTATAACTGACATTTATTTAATATTTTATAGCTGTAACTTATTAAATACTTTATAACAAACATGTATTTTATACTTTATAGCTGACATTAATGTAATACTTTATAGGTGAAATTCTAATTATACTTTATAACTGACATTTATTTAATGCTTTATAGCTGGTATTTATTTTATACTTCATAGCTGACATTTATTTTATGCTTTATAACTGACATTTATTTAATGCTTTATAGCTGTCATTTATTTAATGCTTCATAACTGACATTTATTTAATAATTTATAGCTGACATTTATTTTATACTTTATAACTAACATGTATTTTATACATTATAGCTGACATTTATGTAATACTTTATAGCTGGTATTTATTTAATGCTTTATAACTGACATTAATTTAATACTTTATAGCTGACATTTAATTATACTTGATAACTGACATTAATTTAATGTTTTATAGCTGATATTTATTTTATACTTTATAGCTGACATTTATTTTATACTTTATAACTGACATTTATCTAATGCTTTATAGCTGGCATTCATTGTATAATTTATAACTGACATTTATTTAGTATTTATAGCTGTAATTTATTTAATACTTTATAACTAACATGTATTTTATACTTTATAGCTGACATTTATTTAATACTATATAGCTGGCATTTATTTAATGCCTTAAAACAGACATTTATTTAATACTTTATAGCTGGCATTTATTTTATACTTTATAACTGACAGTTATTTAATACTTTATAGCTGGTATTTATTTTATACTTCATAGCTGACATATATTTTATACTTTATAGCTGACATTTATTTAATGCTTTATAGCTGGCATTTGTTTCATAATTTATAGCTGGCATTTATTTGATATTTATAACTGACATTTAATTAATGCTTTATAGCTGGCATTTATTAAAGGCTTTATAGCTGGCATTTATTTAATACTTTAAATCTGACATTATTTTAATACTTTATAGCTGGCATTTATTAAATGCTTTATAACTGACATTTATTTTATACTTTATAGCTGGCATTTATTTTATACTTTATAACTAATATTTATTTAATACTTTATAGCTGGTATTTATTTTATACTTGATAGCTGACATTAATTTAATGCTTAATAACTGGCATGTAATTTATAATTTATAGCTGGCATTTTTTTAATATTTTCTAACTGACATGTATTTAATACTTCATAGGTGGCATTTATTTTATACTTTATAACTGACATTTATTTAATATTTTATAGCTGTAATTTATTTATTACTTTATAACTAATATGTATTTTATACTTTTTAAGCTGACATTAATTTAATACTTTATAGCTGACATTTATTTTATACTTGATAACTGACATTTATTTAATACTTTATAGCTGGTATTTTTTTATACTTTATAGCTGATATTTATTTTATACTTCTTAACTTACATTTATTTAATGCTTTATAGCTTGCATTTATTCATAATTTATACATGCCATTTATTTAATTTTTTATAACTGACATGTATTTAATACTTTATAGCTGATATTTCTTTTATACTTTATAACTGACATTTATTTAATGCTTTATAGATGGCATTTATTTTATAATTTATAGCTGGCATTTATTTTATCTTTTATAACCGACATGTATTTTATACTTTATTGCTGGCATTTATTTTATACTTTATAACTGACATTTATTTTATATTTTATAGCTGTAATTTATTTAATAATTTATAGCTGGCATTTATTTAATGCTTTATAACTGACATGTATTTAATATTTATAGCTGTAATTTATTTAATACTTCATAATGACCTTTATTTAATACTTTATAATTGGCATGTATTTTATACTTTATAGCTGAAATTTATTTAATACGTTAAACCTGACATTTCTTTCATAATTAATAGCTGGCATTTATTTTATACTTTATAACTTACATTTTAAAAAAATTTTATAGCTGTAATTAATTTAATACTTTATAACTGACATTTATTTAATACTTTATAAATGATATTTGATTTATCTTTGTTAGCTGACATTTATTTAACAGAAGAAAGATTAATATTAACATAAACATAATTTATGAAATCCTGACGAGTTTGATTGTAAATTTTATACTACTGAATGCCAATTAGTTCTTTATAAATGTAGTACAAAACGGGTGTTAGTGCACGAAATCTACACTCGTCTATTTGATTAAAATTAATCAAATGAAAAAATGTGATGAAGTAAAATTCCCTAGTCGTTTTTTAATAATGTTGTAATTTAAAATACTCTGTAATTGAAATTATATTTTTTACATTGTTTTATTCATCAATTTCTTAGCAGACACCCCTTAAACGTCTAACGGTTGCGTTTTACATTTAAATTACATTTTGTTATATAAATACTATACAATGTAGGAATGTTTAATGATCATTGCAAGAAGAATATCTTTGTCATTGTATCTTTCTTCTATAGTTTTTCTGTACTAAAATCTTGTCACTAAAATAACTTGGGTGAACACCGTTGTCGTATTAATACTACAGCTCCATCGAGTTTGCATGAGTTACATACCTTTAATTTAGCATATTCGCATGTGTATATGTGTTATGCACTGCTATGCGTGTGCATGTGCGTGTGTGTGCGTAGGTTAAGACTTATCGGAAGCAAGATGTAAGTAAATTATCTCTTCTCCCTCCTTCCCCAGCGGATTTCATAGATGGGCAAAATTAGAGAAAGAGAGAAAGAGAAATATATATATATATATATATATATATATATATATGAGAGAGAGATAACGGGAAAAAGATACGTAGAAAATGAAAATACAACATGGCCACTTCGTCATTGAGATACGATTCATTTACTTCAATACTTAATTTATTTTATGAAATGAAAATATATTTTTACTATTCATTTTTCATATATATATATATATATATATATATATATATATATATATATATATATATATATATATATATATATATATATATATATATATATATGTAGGCACATCCTTATACATAATACATACATACAGGGTGGGCAAAAATAAGGGTCCTATTTTTAAAAATTCATAACTTTTTTATTTATTGATTTAAAAAATTTTTTTTTTTAGAATAAGTAAAGGACCCCTTCCGAAGCAAGCATGAACCGTATTCGCCCTAAGGAACGTACCCTCATTTAGAAAACATTATTTTTGCTTAAGAAACTCAAAACAGTGTAAAAAACAATACTTTAGTTTTTGTAAGTTTTAAGAAGTGTTTTTCGGCTGAAATTTGTTTTGTTTATTTCAAAAAATCTCGGAAGGGTCAGTCTACACACACATAAAGTTTGGTGAGTTTAACTTTTATTTTGTGGAAGTTATTCAAATTCAAGTTATTCAAATTTATAGGACCCTTATTTTGGCCCACCCTATATATGTATTTATATATACAAATACTAACGAATGTATGATAATTTACATATATATATATATATGTATGTATATATATATATATATATATATATATATATATATATAATTTTAAAATTAATATATATTATTTGATAATAATAATTATTTGCTTTTATACATTCATATATTATGTACGTATATAATAAATGGCTAATCTCCAAAATGTAAACACATTTTAACACCTCCATTCACTTAGGAATTTACCAAAATTCAGGAAAGCAACTAATTTTAATCACATTTTCAGTGTGTATTAATTAATGGTCACGAAATATAATGAACACATTATTATTTTTTATTTCAGCAAACATGTATCATTTTGTATAAACAAATAACACCTTTACTAAAGTTATATCTCAAAGTACTAAAAATGCATGAATTTAAAAATATCTTTAAATAAAGCACCTTCGACATTAACAATTAAAACATTCTTTTAAATATTTCTTATATATTACAAAAAAGCTTCTAAATTCCGTGTTGATAAAACAAATATAACTGGACGAAAAAAATATTTTTTTCACGCCCGAAATAATATAATTTCAAAAAATATTTTATGTAATTTTAATAATAACAATTGACGGGAAATCTTACAGCGCGATTTTTAAATATTTATTTTTTGCGCATTAACGTGTAGTCATCAGCGTCAGAAAAAAATGTATGATCTTGAAAATAAAAAATAATGAAAAAAATAAGATACTGGGACATTCAGAAAAAAAATAACAAAAGTGGAATAATTTCTACTAACGATTAACTTGAAAATCTATGGATGTACAGTACTACAATAAACAGACGGGATTTAAACCCCGCCCACTACCCATCATCCGCTCACATCCCAATTTTATTTTTTAGAGAATCAACAAGTTCGCCAATTTCACAATTAACTGTTAATGTACATCATTTGGAAAAATAAAATTTAAGTATTTTTTGTTATTGTTTCATTAATAAATATTTTTTTTCAAATTTGAATTGTATTTAATTATTAATAAATAATTGTTTTAGCTTATTCTTTTCAATGAATAATAAAATTATAAGCTTTGCCATTGAATTTAAGTTTTCACACTTGAAATACGCTTTATGTTTTATTAAAAAATAAATTTAATTCATTATTACGACATGTTAATTATAAATCAAGAAATGTAATTGCTAAAGTTTGTAATCATTATATAAACAATAACATTGATAAATTTGTACGCAGTAGTCAGTTCGTACAGAAAAGGTTTCGAAAATCTTTTTACAAATTATTTATTTCAAATTCTAAGTAAAACATTGGTAAACATACGTCATCATTACTTCAGAGT
This sequence comes from Sepiola atlantica, assembly GCA_963556195.1. NCBI lineage: Eukaryota > Metazoa > Mollusca > Cephalopoda > Sepiida > Sepiolidae > Sepiola > Sepiola atlantica. Next base: position 177,787,607 of record OY744515.1, on the reverse strand, counting down.
ATTGCTGAATTAAAAACTAATATCAAGTTAAATATTAATCTTTTTAGTGAAAATAAATAAAATCTTAATTGTGTTAATTCAAAAAAAATTAATTGCATAAGCATTTCTATTTTTATCACAACAAAATAGGGGTACTTAAATTAATTACATTTTTATAACCTGAAACATGAAGAAATTAAGGCATAATCATCTTTCGATTTCTACAAACTATTTAAAACAATTCTTATATATTAAGTTAAAAATAATAACACGAAATGTTATCGCAATTATTGTTCTCCATACACTTCTGCATATTTATAGCTATTTTGTTTAGTACTTGCCCGAAGAACGTATTTTACTAACCTCTCACTTTTTGGATAATTAATGCAATTTTAGTAAAACTATGCACATTTTTAATTGAATATCTTAAGAATTTAATTTACATATTATCTTTGAAATAGTTCCAGAAAGCTGATAGTTTTTTTTCAAGAGAATTTTTCCAAATATATTTTTCAAACTGTAAATTTGACTGCATTTTTGTTTGTTTGTAGCCGTCGTGATGACATTTTTTAAATTATATTTTCTTTCACACGCAAATATACATTTTTTATCATTTTATAGATTAACTTTAGGCTTTTATATTGAACACACAATTACATTTAAATGGAAACTAATAAAACATATGACAAGCTCTTTTAAATTACAATAGCCGTATAAGCCACGCCCATTTTTGTACGCACCTATCATATACATATTTTGTGTGTTATGTCGCTTATGTTTTAATGGTAATGTTTGCGCAGCTACTATAACTAAACAACCGATTTATTTGTCTTGCATCTGCAAGATAGTCAGTTATTTGTATAATTCCAGCTTTCTCTAGACTACTGAATCGTTAATGAGATTTTCATAGTAGATAGGTTAACGTATACAATGTGTATATGATAAGTACGTTAGATATGATTGATAACATACTTTTACATTACACGTCTTTTCCTTATGTAAACACTGAAAATGTATTGTTACACTTTTCAACAATGGCGTCAGTAAATAAAAACAGTAAATAAACAATGGCGTCAGTAAATAAACGCAGATCAATATATATTCATTATCTCTTTAATTCTAAAATTACTGCAGCTCGTCATTTCATTATCCAAGGGGTTTTCTTCTTCCAAATAGTCTAGAGAGGTTTTAATTCCATTTTCCTCAATTAGAAAAAAGTGAATTTGTTTTCACTAGAAAGATCTTAAGCTCTACTGAAGAATTTTCATCCGATTTTGGAAGAAATAATGTTTGTGTTGGTCAGTGTTAAAGTCTTTATGTGTTTAGTTCAGCAAAGCAATGCGAACGGATAAAAATCGTAAAGAAAATCAGACAGCGTCTATCTTCTAGCGAATAACGATTGTCTTTAAAGAAAAATAAACAATTGCAGCAGATTCAACAACCGCGTTTTTTATTAACCCTGCTTATCTTCCCTTGATTTGAAAATTGAATCGGCTTTTTGTCGTCCCCGTGAAGTTAGGTTTTAGCTAATTTAGTGTTTATTTATAGCCATTTTTGAGTAATATATTTAATCTCAATCATTTAATTACTAACCAAATTTTTATTTACAAACACAGCATTTCTTATAAAACAAATGTTTACACACATACACTATATATATATATATATATATATATATATATATATATATATATATATATATATATATATATATACTCTCGATAATTATTTATGGTCTTTTGACCACGTTATAAATGTGATTTCTCCTCGTAGTCGACGATTAACTTGAAAAGTCTCGGTAATTTTATTTACTTTTTACCTCTTTTTTTCTCGATACTCGTTTAAAAAAAACAAAAAAACATCCTCACAGATGAAAAAGGAAAGTTACGAAGTGATTCATCTTTGTACCCCTTCTCGTGGTTCTTTATTCCTCTTCTATAATATACATTATAAAACAAATCATCACTATAGATAATAATGGCGGTGCGTCTAACATTATTTGATTGTCTATATATATATGAAGCAATCCAACAAAAGATATAAGCGTCAACTAATATCTTATAATTAGTGAAACATCCGGATACAAACTGAAGCTCAATATACTGCTGGATAGAGCATTAATATTATAATATAAAATGAAGTAATAAAATAAGGTGTCAATCTAATTTTATTAGAATTCAAAGTTCAAAACACATGAGCTAAGGACTTTAAGATACTTTGCTTGAACTTTGATTTCTAATTAAATTTGATTGACACCTTAATTTATTATTTCATTTTATATTATAATATATATATATATATATATATATATATATATATATATATATATATATATCATGATGTACTTCGTATATGTTAATGTGTCGACTCCGCCTGCGAGAAAATAAAAAGAAACAACAATAAAACATAGAAATCTCTAACTTACTGTTCTTTAAATAAATAATGTATACGATACTATTAAATTCACACTTGAGTACTTGCATCTTTTTCCGTGGCGTACTAATACCAATCCTCAGTAGCTCCATCATTACTTCGTTGTACAACAAACATATAAATAGTCATAGATTTCACTTGGAGTTATTCCAATAATCAGTGTACACATCAAATAAAGACTTTTTATCAGACAGTTCTGTGATAACAACATTGGCCTTTTGGCTAAGATCAAAGTGTAGTATCTGTTCCGATGGATACTGCACCCCATAGACTGGTATTGTCTTGGCCTTCGTGACTTGATTTACGCCGGTCTATGGGTCTGTCCTGTGCCGTTCTAGGAGGTCCACCCTCCCAGGCATCGCCTCCCCTCATTGGGGAGGAGTAAGTTTATTGCTTATTGCCTGAGGCGCCTCTACTGGGGAATGCCGATGGGGCTGCCAAGGCAATTTTTAAACCCCACTTTCCAGACCCGACCTTGGGTCACATCTTACTTGTAGGAGTAAGATAAAAACTGGCCTTGTGCCTAACTCCTGGAGAGGAGTAGATACATACCCCTACAAATTCATAAAATAATCGAGAGAAACACTTTATATAACACTGAAAAAGCAACAAAATTATTTGAATGTTTTTTTACTTCAACGAAACCACACGAACATCCTCTCATTCACTTGTAAAAGATTCCAAACACCTTAAAATGGACACCGAAAGTAGTGCCCTGTTCAACACACCATATATCAACCAACAGTAAACCGTTACATATATGCAACAAATATCTGGTCAAAGATTTCTTCCATCACGAATAATGGACACCTATAACATTACTTGTTAGAGCTTCAACGTTATATTTTCTACTACATATTTTCACACGAATTGCAATAAGGAGGGTACATTGTGGTGACATGAACCAAGTTCTGCCTATGATTTCACAAACATTACAGGGCCGGCGGGACAGTTATAAAAGTGGGGGGTGTTCTCCTAAAAAGTGTGGGGGTGTGGTGGTTAAACACATGCATATCAACTTAATTATTGATGACCGTAAAGTGGGGAGGGGCAAGTCAAAAAGTAAGGGGGCTTGAGCCTCCCAGCCCCTCTCCCCGGTGCCGCCGTCAATGAACAAGGAAAACTCATCTCATCTACTGATGGCACAGCACTATAATTTACGAAACCATAGACAGCATAAAATGAATACTAAGGCAGACCTTAATTCCACACAACAATGCAGCAAAAAAAGAAGCGAACTAAATCGATACACAAATTGCAAACACAAAATAACGGCCTTAATTAAAACCTTGGGAATATTTTCTTTTAAACCGCATCTCCCAATTAACAAAAGTTAAACGCTTGAAAGGCATTTAAAAAGTTGAAACAAATAAAAGAATGTCGAAAAATAATATGCGTTTTAAAGTAACGCACGCATTTCTACCGGAATAAATAATTACAAGCAGAAAAATAATCTGAAAAGAAGAAAGTTAACATCAGCGCTCATGAAATATTTGAGTGGAGAATATAGTAGGGTCACCGAAAACTGTTAATGGGCACCGAAATAAATTATAATATACGTATATTTCCTTCTGTGTGTCAAACTCAAGAACTGGAGGAATCAACAAATGAGTGAGTCACAACTTTCTGTATTTTTAAAAAAAAAATTATGTTCTTGTAGGCCGATTTTATAACCCCACACATTACAAAATTTGAAACAGGTGATTTTTTATAACGGCTAATGATTTGTTGAAATACACTTTAAAAGTATGTTACTAGTTTTGTAATTAACATTAATAGAATGTCTAGTTTTTATGAAAAATATCATCCATTTTCAATTCTGAATCTCATCACCACATACGTTCATTTTAAAAGGCTATATATTACTGGCCGTTGGAGGAACTCATCAGTAAGAACATAGATGTGAACACAGCAAAACGAAGCATAAGCCTAACCTGATGATGATTTGATGAATAAAAAGAAAAGTGCTCGCGAAATAACGAGAGTAAAAACGGAACAAGAAACCTCGGGAATTACATACCCCAATTTAAGCGAAATACTAAATGGACTATTCGGAAAATTGAATATCAATATATATATATATATATATATATATATATATATATATATATATATATATATATATATATATATATATATTATAATATACACGAGGCCTGTCTAAAACATATAATATTTCAAATACGTGGCGGGGTTGGGACCCTAATACACTTCAAAGTAGGCCCGTTGTGATTGCACACACTTAGCCCACCGATCCATCTACTGCCGGAAACACCTCTGGAGGTCTTCTTTTGGAATGGTGTTCATCTCCGCCGTCGCGTTAGATTCAGCAGGTGTTTGGAGAAGATGCAATGTGTAACACAAATTAAGGAGTGGCTCAACCGATTAAAAAATGGCCGTACATCAGCGGAGAGTGATCAGCGTTCTGGCAGGCCCCAAACTGCTCGAGGTGCAGCTGTTGTTGAAAGGGTGCGGAAAAAGAGATAATGCGGTACGCGACGGCGGAGATGAACACCATTCCAAAAGAAAACTTCCAGAGGTGTTTCCGGCAGTGGATGGATCGGTGCGCTAAGTATGTGCAATTGTTTTCAAGTTATTAGGGTGATGTGCGAATGAAAAGTTTATCACCGGTGAAAAAATGAGAAGGTACTTCTGGATCTATTACATTTTTCTATATTTCATATTAGCGGCGCGCGTTGTCCGGCGTTGTCCGGCGTTGTCCGGCGTTGTCCGGCGTTGACTAGGGGTAATATAAAATAATAAATTAAACAGCCGACATAACGCAAATAGGTCACATCTGTAACAAAAATAGAAATTGTGCCAACTTTCTTAAGATGTCTACTATATTTGTATGTTCCAGTTTAAATTTCGGCTTTTTGTATTACCCTAACCGTTAGCTAAGCGTAACCTATGGATTAGTTCGGCCAAAGTCGGTTATCTCATGCGGTTCAAATTCTGTAGAAGCACTGGTTGTTTTGTTTTGATCTGTTTTAGTAATTTTCGGGTTCAAAAAATGTAGAATCACTTTTTTTCTTTAATTTTGTTAGATAAGCACACATTTTGAGCCACTTTATTTTGAAGAAAATGTAAATCAAAATGTATTTCAGCCTAATCTGAAAGAAATGCTGTTTTTTTTAGTTATAGTGCTCGACGCTTCATTCATTCTGTTGATTTAGAAAGATGCAATTTTCATTCCTGTGTAAATCCGGCGACCGTATTTATTGAGCTGGATTTTCCGCACATTAGTAATCAACCTTGTGTCTAACTTTGCTCTCGTGGGGAAAAAAGTAAATATGGACAGTAAAAAAGAAACTGTCATAAAAAAACAAAAAAACTGCACAACACAAATCTCAATTGTTTTTTTACACTTTGTTGCCCTCCTTGTTCGCACACAGTGTTAAAGAAGGATTATCATACCTGCCTCAGGAACGTCGTATCTTGCTTTGCCAAGGTAAGAAAAATATTAATCCAGTTTTATCAGGTTCTTTCTGGAAAACCTAATCATATAAAAAAAACATAAAAAATATCAATATGTCTTTACGGGGATCTTTTCTTTAAAAAAGCAAAATGTAATTTATATACGATACGTCAAAAACATTAAAACAGTAATATTTTATGATATGCTAAGATCGATCAGGGTTGTAAAATGAAAAAAATACTTATATGTTGAATTTCTAATAAATCGTTCGTTTATCAAAGTATTATTTTGGCGTAAAACATTTATGTACGGTTTCAGTGTCCTAAATGTGAAATGAAATTGTGTTATGGCGATGGATTTGATTCGAATTCGCGTAGTATATATTATGCGGTGAAGTGTGAATTGAATGTTAATCTGTAAAAGTGAATAGCTTTTCCTCGTGAAGCGGTGTCTGGGGAGTGTAAGAGTTAATAATTCATAGAGAGAACTTAGAGTGCTACCCTCTCGTTGGTGCATGTAGTTAGGAGAGTTAGTCGCATGGAATAAATAATAGGAATTAATTTTATATGTTAATTTAAGTGTCGATTTACGATGTGTTTGATGCATTAGCTTGCATGCCTACTCTAACTGCATTGGAAGGGGAAAACCAACTCTATTTTATGTATATATATATATATATATATATATATATATATATATATTAGGGTAGGTCGATTTTACACTTTTTTTTAAATATTAAAAAAAGGCACGTTCCGAAAGTTGTATATAGACCTATTAAATACTCATGCAAAAAATTAGATCAAAAACTTCAGCGGTTTTTTGAGCGTTTGGTATCAAAGATCGTAGACAAGAATATACTGAAAATTCCTCGTATTTGCAAGATTTGCTTGAATATTGGTGTGAAAACCAAATAATTTTAGCATTTAAAAGCAGGGAATGTCCTTTTATTTTATAAAAATGATATGAATTAAAGAAATCTTCAAATTGAAAATTTGCCCCCCCCCCTCATTTTCAGTATCTGCTTTTGTAAACTACCTTTTAACGTTATGAATTAAACAGTAATATTTGAATACCTAAAAAAATGATTTTTTCTGTTATTAGTGAAAATATAACAAGCAAAGAAATAAGGAAAAACCTAACACTATTTTAATGAAGCTTAATATAGAGAGTCAAATTGCTCCATATAAGACCCCTTAGACAAAAATGCTGGTCTCAATTTCTGACTCAAAACTTTGGCTGTAATGTGTTGATGCCTTGCTTCAAAACCATATACAGTTTGTGAAGCTTCTGTTATTAACTTAACTGCCCGTTCCACACCCTGAGAATGTGAGGGCAAATCTGGCAAGTCAAGCTTGGTTCCATTCATCAACGATTCTCGAAGTTCAGATTCAGTAAAATCTTCCGTCATTGGTGGTTCAAAAATGCCGCATAATTTTAAATCTATTAATTGTGTCCAATGTGTGGCATTAAAATTAATAGGTAGTATTCTTTTTAATCTTTTTCTGGTTGACTCCTCACTCCTGAAAGAACAAATTAATTAATTGAATTATTAAAAAATTCCAATCTGTACTGCTTTAATAATTATGGTGAAATTAGATAAAATCTTTAAAAATCATTCTATAAATTGGAATAAATAATTGAGTCAGAGATATATGAATAAATATTACTTACCTAATGGCCAAAATTCTTTTTAAAGCTTCTTCTCTTACTTCAATCTCCTCAGATTTAACTATGGAATATAGAAAGTTTTCAGGCAGTAAACAAAATGTATTACCTTGTATATTTCTAAATGTGATATCTTGGATTTCCTGAGGCTTCTCCTTAATCCTCTGGGTCATATTAAAAATGTGCACTTACTGATTGTGGAATTTACTATTTCTTTTAATTTCAAACCAAAAAGTGGCATACACATTTACAATAAAATTTACTACATAGTGTAGTTTTGTTGTGTGCCTTTGTGGGTATGCACCACGAGTCCATAAACACATAAGCCTGATGGCCAAAGTTAACCATCTTGCTTGGTTTAAAGGACCAATTTTCCAGGAGGCATATCTAGAGTCAACCATACCTCTAGAAATACCTACTGTGTATTCATAAAGGAGTCTTTGGTCAGAACTAAGATCATGTATTTCATCAATTTTGGAAAATGATATTTGGGGTAAATCATATCAATCATTTGAGCATAATTTCCCCAGAGGGCTACTGAATGTTGTAGGGCCCTTTGCGCAACCATCTATGTTTTTAAAAAGGGCTCTGAAAGGTAGTTCATTATGATGCAAAGAGCAACCAATTGTGTGAAGAGTTTTAAAAAGTTTTTTTTCTAAAATTGCAACCATTCCACCATCGCAACTTGTGTTGGTATTAGTGTTGTCAACAAGTATAGCCTTGATACTGTTCTCACTGTGGAATTCATGCAAAACATCCACCACTTGATCTGCATGAACAGCACCTGTTGCACCACTATTCGGAAGAACTCTATGTGTCAGATATTTACTTTCACATGGTGTTTCTTTTGTAAAAGTTAAATGGTGTTCTGGTCCCTTAGTTTTTTTCATAATTCTCTGTCTATTTTCATCCACAATTTCCTTATACATCAATGTGTCCTTATCCATTCTCCCATCAACTCCAATACATATATTTTAGGTGGGGTAAAAACTCCTGGCTGAAATAGTTTTATTTATCTACCTCCAACAAGGTAAGATTTGACACAAGGTCAGGAAAGTGGGATTAGATAACCCTGCGCTATAGAGGTGAGCACTCTGGCCATTAAAAAATTGACTGGGCAGCCCCGTCGGCATTCCCCTGTAGGGGCGCCTCAGACAGTTAGCAATAAACTTACTCCTCCCCAAAGAGGAAAGGCAAAGCCTGGGAGGATGCACCTCCTAGAATTGCACAGGACGGACAAGCCCCAATAGACGGGCGTAAATCCAGACCCAAAGGCCCGGACGATACCGGTTTATTTGGTGGGGTAAAACCCCCTGGCTGAACTAGTTTTTATTTATCTAACTCCCACAAGGTAAGGTGTGACAAAAGGTCGGGAAAGTGGGATTAGATAAGCCAGCGCTCGACAATTCAATATATATGTGTGATAATTAAACAGACAATCAACACGGGAAGTCAAATTCGCCCGATGAATTTTCAACCGGTGAATACCATAAAAAATATCCAATAAATAAAACGCCTATGTAAACAAATAATTATTTATATATAACATTAAATATCATAGTGTTTTGTTCCTTTTTAATTTGAATATGTACATTTAATTTCTTAAGAAAAATAATAATAAACTTTAAAATATTTATTATTAAGTAATGTATTACTTTTTTTTGTTAAAACCCGGGTTTAATTTAAGGCGACACATCTGCCGGTGAAATCTCGGCAGTGAGAAAAAATCTCGATTTATTTGATCTTAAAGTTGCAATGCTCAAATAAATACAAAATTTTGAAGAAAAATATTTCTTGTGGTAACTTTTGACATTATTTGGCAACTTTCTTCGAGTGCGATAATTTACAGTTTCAAAATCGACCTCCCCTAATATATATATATATATATATATATACATATATATATATATATATATATATATATATATATATATATATATATATATATATGTATATATGTGTGTGTGTGTTTATTGGTAAGATTTAGTTTTATATGCGTTATTATCGTTCGTACATATAATTTTATTTAGTTTATACTACCTTATAATAATATTTATAGTTATGAATATTTTCTTTAAATATGTCAGTATGTGTTTTTATGAAGTTATATAATAAATACACATCTATATTTAAATATACGTTTTTTTTAATATAAGTCGAAGAAGGATAAGATTTCTCTTTTCCCCATTATTGAAGAGAGACGTTAGAATGGTAAATGCCAGTCGATAATCCGTTCTCGACAATCAGTCAGTCAGAAACCGGGCCATTTCAGTGAGGTTTTATCTCTCGGGCTGCGGTATTGGTCCTGGGTAGTCCTCTTAGGACTACCCTTTGAGGCCTCGCCTCCCCTATTTGCGGTGGAGATAGTTAATTGCTAACAGCCTGAGGAATGCCAACGGGGCTGCCCAGGCAATATATAATAGGCCAGAGTGCCCCTTCTTTAGGGGTGCCGGCTTGGTTCTCCCCATCCTCCGGCATTGTGCCACATCTTCATGTCGTGGGAGGGAAGTAAATACGATTATCTCTTCCACATTATAGAAGAGAAACACCAGAAGTGTAAATACCTGTCGAGGATCCGTTCTTGACAATCAATCCGGAAGAAACTGGGCCATTTCGGTGGCTTTTTATCAGTCGAGCTGTGTTATTTGTATTACGTAATCCTAGGAGGTCCACCCTCCCAGGCCTTGCCTACCCTCTTTGGTATAAAGTTAGTTTATTGCGAACTGCCAGCGGGAGGGAGGAAAATAATCAGTCTTTCTGTAACCTGTACAATTCTGCACTTCTGTAAATACACATTCTAGTAATATACCACCGTGTTGTCTTATTCATTATCCGCTCTTAAAGGACACGACAGATGCATGAAATATCCAACTCCACTAAATACAATATAATACTGCTTGCCGGTTTAAAGCATAAACAAGAAAAACTGTAAGTTAATACCGGTAAATAAAAATGCATATAAAAAAAACGTATAAATAAATGACCTCCGTAATAAATAATAGTAAATTAAAATTAAACGGAGCACGAAAAACACCCCAAATAATCGATCTTGACAGTCCTTCGTAAACACGGGACTACTCCCATAAAATAACAGTTTAAACGAGGACACTGCCAACTCATAGACGGCGAATATTGTTTTGTTTTATGTTTTTCTTCGTTTATTCACGTTTTGTTTTCGTTTGCTGGTGTGCTGAGGATTTGGAACAAAAAAAAAACGGACTTTTATCCCAAAAATCGTCTGTCCGGGACAATGAAACTCTGGTCCGTCTAACAGAAATTGTAATGTATTGTTTTTAAATAAAATAATTGATATTAGCTCTCGCAGTTTCTTTTCAAAAACTTTATATGCTATATATATATGAGTACATATTTCAACGTAAATCTAGCCAAGGTAAATCTAACCTGTAGGCATGGTGCTATTCACTGGCATCATAGTACCAATCATAGTTCTAATCAATGTCACATTCAGCGCTTTAAAAAATATTTACGCAAATGCGCTTATATATACCGTTATTACGGTGAAAATGTGGAGGAAGAAAACAGTCCCTTAATGCTCGAAATTGTGCGGATATTCGTTTTTCTCAAACTATTGAAGATTTATAACATCTAATAGCAAGACAAGTGAGATGGGTTGGCCACTGGCCAAACTATGGTACTCCTTCTGCGTTGTGTAATGGGTGAAGACAACAATTGTGGCGGGGACGATGAAGATGATCGATTGCGACTAACAAATTACTGGTGCAATTTAATAGTTCGACACAATCGAAAGGAAAAACCGCATTGTGTATGTAATCATATCATTTATCCTTGGCGAGGTTAAGTCGAAGGATAACACCAATTTCTATTCAAGAATTATGGATTCGTTGTTGTCTCTAGTACCTCTTTAACAGAATCTTTGCCTTCGTCTACTTAGATTATTGGCGAGGGTATATATTCTCAAGATATCACACAGGGAAGTACTTGTAAGAAAAGAACGGATAGTAAAATCAAAATGTCCGCTGTAGCGCAAAATAGTGGCTCCCAAAATGTCAATCTTTAATTTTTTTAGCCTTGGATCAATTCCCATTGAGAATGTCTTTGAATATATATTTATGCAATTTTTTTTCACATTTCAAAATGTAATATCTCCAAATCTTAAACATAAAATAATAAAATAAACTAGATAAAAAATGTATTGCTCGAAGTCGTGGGCAACCCAAAGGGTCCCTTTTCATTGGTTAATACATCGAGATGTAGGGAAGGACGATACGCTTTCCTGATTTGCCCATCTGCATTACGTACATTTATTGAGTCTTTCATATGACTCAACTAAGGATTGAACCCCGGTCTCCCGGCACATTAGAAAAACACTCTAATAGTTGTGTCAAATTATGAACAATATACTTAATGCCCAATTGAGGCCTTGAATTAAGTAAATTGTTTCGATCGTATTTTGGATGATTTTAGATGATTTCTTATAAATTGAGTATTTGTATCGCAAATAAACGGTTAATATTAAACATTCGATACGGTATCCACTTTTACTAATTACTCATTTTTCGTTATTTCCTGTTTTTTTTTACATACGTGGACACTTGGATTTATGCACATAATTTTGACGAGCAAAACATTACCTCCGTCTACTGTTTACGATTCATTGCTATTGCTGAGATTATTGATTACATATTTCACAGCAGACATACACTTTATTATTGTCGGTTAAATGTAAACGTTAAGAAGTGGAAGCGACCGTTGCGAAAAGTATGAGCCTATCCCTCCCCCAATGAGTAGAATAGTAGAATGAAGTCACAATCCGGATAAGGCCACTAGTATAAGAATGGGATATCTTCAATATACAAGGCCTGTCTCTATTAAACCCAGAAGGATCTAGCAGGACGGAAAGATAAGGAGGTAAAGCACCATCAAGACCTCCACGGGAAGGGCACGTAGAGTAGTGATATCCTAAAGGTAGTTATTTACGCTAATATTCCAAGGAAAGCCATCGATTGTTACAAGTGAGTACTCAATGGTAAACGGCTGGTGCAAAAACACAATGTGATTTGTGATGGGGATTAAAATAAGCAGGAAGTGGTACGAATCTGGTGAAACTTGTCACTCGAACGTCAGGAACAGTCACATGTTTTCACCAGTGAGCGATCACTTATAATATTTCATATGAGAACCTCTAGTGAATAGATGATATGGGCTAAAATATCTTCTTAACAAAACATATTGAAGCACACAAACCCACAGACACACACATGCACAGACACACACATACACCCACCCACACACACACATATATATATATATATATATATATATATATATATATATATATATATATATACTTTTAAGTTACATTTCAATGAGCAAATGAAAAAATCAATCCATAGGCATATTTTTTTCGATTTATTTTTTTCAATTTCATTATTTTCTGATTTCAGTGAATACCTGTATTTTTGCTTTTGTCTTACAATCAACATTTATATTTTTTGTTTATATATATTTTTTTTTACGCGCGTTTCAAAGCTTAGAAAATATATATAGCCTTTTGTTTAACATAGTGGATCACCAGAGAATTTATTTATTTAATAAATATATATATGTATATATATATATATATATATATATATATATATATATATATATATATATATATATCAAATGTTAGACACTGCGCCTTTGTCACAAACGAGAAAGGTAAATCTTATTGTTTGTATAAGAATACCAGCAACCAAAAAGTGCTCGATTCGTGTTTACAAACATATTTACCGCATCGATAGTGACAGATAGAGATTTCACTTTGCGCAATTATCAAGCCACTAAGGGGACATGAATATAGTCATCCAAGTGCTTTAAGCTGATAATAAAATCAGCTTCTGTCTGCTTTTTCTGACAATCTCAGTTTTTATCTACTCTGCTATTGTCTCAAGCAAGAAGGATAACATGTTACTGTTTATATACACATTATCAGCAGCTTAAATGTGCTCGATTCCTGTTTACGTAGAGCGTTCCGGTATCGCTAAATAGCGGTTCCCATTTTAACCTCCAACGCTACTGTGTTTCTCGGTTAAAAATCATGAATTTCTTCACATTTGACAATTTACAAATAGCCTTATAAACAATTATAACTATTATGTAAATTATAACTTTTAATATATGTTTTAATTTTGATATTTCGGATAGTCCTCCGTCCTGTATTAAAAAAAGAACTTTGATAAAAATTGATTGAATATGCAACTTTTACAAATAATGGACATTTTCCCACTTTGTATAACACTTTTTTAAACTGATCTTAAAAAACGCTTTTCCTTCTCTGCGCCAAATTGTATATTTAACCCCAAAAGCGAATTTCTCTTAATTCGGTAACATCAACGCCTCATCTTACGAGCGTTTTTCGCATCTTTGTTTCCAGTAAGTACGATTTTCTTTGAATGAACATGTACTTTTTGTTAAAAGGAAAATTGTTCTCCACCTGTATAACATACTTATCAATATTACCTACATGAGAATTCAGACCTTATTAATGTGCATTTATTATTACTATTCATTTTTATTCTCTAACGTTGTAGCTTTCATCTATTAAGTTGGGTTCTGCCAACATAGCTCCCTTAGAGGCACTTACAGATAGAATCACTCCTATTGTCTTATCTTGTAGATTTTACATATAAATACAATTTAGTTTTAATATACATTCTCTAACCTTTCGTTTTATAGGGAACACTCACATGCTTTTTCATTTATATATATATATATTTATATATATACATATATATATATATATATATATATATATATATATATATATATATATATATATATATAAATTATTACCGTTACATGTACATACATATATAATATTATAAGATGATATACTATATTGTTTATATATTTTCAATGTGAACTGCACCAGTGCTCAATACGTGAGTGGAGCTTAGCAGAAATAGTATCAAAATATATCTATGGCAAGTAATCTAAATAGAGGCGTCCATGTTTAATTCACACAAGAAATCATCAGGCATTGAGTCCCATGATTTCTTTCGAGAATGAAATAGTGACGGCTCTGTGTAGCTAACTTGCCGCATATATATATCATTTTTTATACTCCTTATATATATATATATATATATAATCAAGTTTAAATATATTGATAAAAACTAATATTTTTTCAAAATAACTGAATAACGAGTAGGGTATTTGTAAAATTAAATAAGCGCCGGTCCAGTCAACGTTAAGTAACCGACGTTTCGATGATATTACATCTCTTCAAATACTCTATGGAAATAAAAAGTGAAAAACACGCATTGAAATTGTCACCAGAAAATAAGTAGGAAGTGAAAGAAAGAGTAAAAAGGGAAAAGAAAAAATCCAATCCGATCCAAGATCATGTGTCAGCAGAATATATCGATCAGTCCAGTTTATCTGTCACTGTCTGTTAACCCCTCAACATTATATTGATGAACTTTCCCCGTTCCATCGTCCCTCTCAACGACATCCCCTTCCTTTCTCTCTATTTCTATCATTCTGAAATGAAGTGAAAAAAACATATATTAGCAAATACTCAAAATACCCTAAACTAAATCTTATTTAGACTTATAATATGAATTTCATCAAAATATTTTAATAAAATCTAAAATGCTATAATATTTAAGGTCATCTTTACATAATTTGGATCAAAAGATTTTACTATATATTAAATAATATGAATAAATATTTTGAAATCATTAGAATTTTATTTTAATACAGTCGTCCTATATCGATTTTATCGTACTGAATTAAGGAAACACTTAATATCCGGACATTTTATCGTGGAGAAATACAGAGAAAAGTTGCCGCGTTCTTCAATATTATTATCAGTTTAATCTGTATCGGGCGGTACAAACTGACTTCTTCATCCAGGATTTGAATATCCTACAGACATTAATTGCTTGCGTTGAGTTCAGTGTTTATAGACAAATTGCACAGCTCAAAGCTTCTAAAACCTCTATGCTAGAACTTTTCATCAGAAGCGAGTGATAAAATCAAAATTTGCTTCACCGAAGACGTTTCAGCACATACATCATTGGTAAACATTAATTTTATCTCGTGAAATAGAAGTGTCGCTATAAAAGCGACGAAATTGACATGCTAATTTTCGGTCAAGTATCAGGTCATCCGATAATTTTCATAGGGATTTTAATTCTCGGAAACTTAATAGTAAGTTGTAATGTCTAATCGAACTACATACTATTTATTTATATATAAAAAACTAAATCTCTGTGCGTATGTATGTGTGTTTCCTATAGAAAGAAAGATTAGATAATCTACATACAATCTTAAAGTGTATTCTTATGTGAAATTTACAGGAGAAAACAATTAAATTTGTTGCTGAATCTCTATAGCCTAATGGGACTATGAAAGCATAAGCTCCTTTAAAGAATCAAATAGTTCCTGTCATGTATATAATTTTTGGGGGTAAACAATGTAAGTGGTTTCGAATCTCTACGTTACTGTCTATTTGCCATGTGGCTCATGGGAACACAACCCCTTTAAAACTTCATATACGTATATCCGATTTTTTTCCATGAGTGTTATTTTAGCAAATGTCTGAATTGTTTAGTTAAGAAATTATCGGACAGAAGAGATTGAGTGCGCCGTTTACATTCTCTCTCTCCTCCGATTAAAAAGAATAAAATTATATGAAATCAAAGAATATATTGTTGTTTTTTAATATAATAAAATATAAGTGAAGGATTTTAGTATATCGAGTACGTAACGCCTCTCCCTATGTCTACCTCTTTGTATTTTCCCTCAATCGTTATCACTCTCCCTCCCTCTCTCACTCACTTACTCTCTCTCTCTCTCTCTCTCTCTCTCTCTATATATATATATATATATATATATATATATAAAGGAGAACGCATCTGTGTCTGTGTGCATGACATACCTTCCCTAAAAACGAAGACATAGTAGGGTGTGTATCTTAAATATAAGTTTATTGATATGTATAACTTTCATGTGGATATAATGTAAGTCGTTCTTCGTCTTTAGCTGCCATTCAAAAGAGCTGCTGTCACTTTTTCACATATTACACATTGCCCTTGCCCTATTTTAAAGCGTTACGTGAAGATTATTAACATATATCTAAATAGCAACAGGTAAGCTTACAACATCATCATTACTGTTAAAGTAAACTTTCCTTAACATGATGTTGCATATGATGCTATCCCACACCATAACACAGGCAGAGTTTCTGTTCTTTTAACTATCTTAAATGTATTTGGCATTTTTTACCAATTTCTAATCATGTTACCAAATTTACTTGTATTTACCTACTCTTTTTAAAACTTTTTTCTTTATTCAATCTTATTTTATTTATTTTTTAAATTTTGAGTTTCAACTCAATCTATCTTCTCCGTAGCCTCCATTGTATAAATAGTTTGCTAGTTTTTCTCAGTTGTTAACCTATTGGCTGTCTATCTCTTATCTGTACTAACTTGTGGGACTGCAAAATATGTGGGCTTGATCTTATACCAGTAATATTAATAAAGTAATGCTCTGCTGAGCTGGCCCCTATCCTCTTCAAACTATACAACAATTTTTACGGATGTACGGTGAGACAAAATCGCGATCACATGCACGATGATTGTAGCAGGGCAGGAATTAATTATTTACGGGGACGGTTCAACAATAACTTGTTTACATTGGACTTGAAGACGACCATATTGAAGTTTCGTTTATTCTTGGGCACACAGAGGGAGAAAGGGAAATCATTGACAATGCTAATAGTTAGGCGGGTTCTAGTTCTGAAGGTTTTACAAAGGGACCCATAGATTCGAGCTCAGTCGAGCATCTGTCATGAAAATAACGGTAAAGAAAACAAAGACCAGCAACACTCACTTTTGTGACAGAGATACTGTAGAAAAAAGAACAGTACATCACCTACTAGAGTTCGAAGTCGGTTTCAGACTCTCTCAAGGCAGTAACGGGTACTCTTAGCAACAATTGAACAGCTTTGTAAGAATAGGAGCTAGTTCAGGTGGCAGTTTCTAAATCACGATCATTGGCATGTTGTAAAGACCAATTGTTTTGCTGGCATAAAGGTTTCGGATCAGTTTGGCAACATCCCGGACAGATATGTGGATGTCTCTCAGGGTGTTTACAGTCATGGAGAGAAATCCAGTAGCTAGGCCGCCTTGATCACAAAATGGTGGAATTTGATACAAAGTTCTTTGAAAAAAAATGTAGCTTTGTCAGACGCTGGGAGATCAATTTTGGTCCATTGACTATTGTTGGAATAAAGGATACGCTTTTGTTCAGGATCTTGTTTTTAATACGCCAGAACTCGTGGGACCGAAGATTCTGCTCGGCACCTTGGATTGAATAGATTGAGGATACTTTTCTTTTGCGTGTTCATAAGCCTTTGTCAGTGGTCACTGGCGGCTCTAAAGGCGGCTTTGGTTTCAGAGCATCTATTTTGTTTAAAGCTATTGAAATAGTGGTTTCTGTGAGCGATGGCAGCGACACATTCAGGGATGTAACACGGCAGGGATTTGATTTTTGTTGGAATTTTTTGGAGGGTATGAAGTTCTCAATACCAGCGATTAGCCAAGACGCAACAAGATGGAACTTCAACCAGATTCACTAAAATATGTTACTGTTCTATGAGTATGACGTTGAAAAAGACACATTTGACAAATAGAAATAGTTTGTGTGATTCGTTTAATGAATACCGTCGCGGTCTATAAAATCCAGTATGCTATCGTATATATAGTTGTCATGTATACATTAATACTGGTTATAAATGTACGCACCTATATCTAAACTCCAGCTACCTTAGTGACTTTTGTTCAACTAATCGTATACAATAGGTAATGTATTTCGCAATTCAACAAGCCAAAATCAGTGTATATGCCTTTAAATTGTTTAACAAACGTGGGTCCTATATTTTCCGCTCTGTTATTAGGAAACAAATATCGAAATATTTTATCAGTTACGTTTTCCTGAGAAAACTCATATCATGTCAATCAACTCGACTAGTTACACCTATTCTGAAATTGAAACTAAATCTTTATTCTTCAAACTTTGTAATCTTACTTCGTCCACTTTGTATTTGTTTTTTAAATCAAAAATAAATTGATTGATTTTGTCAAAATAAACAACCGAAAAAGACATGCATCTCTACTCATAAGTCGTATCTATTTTTCTTTTAATACAAATGCAAAGAATTACAGATTTCAATGTAGAAGTGTTAATATTGATTTTTTGCTAACAGGCGTAACTGGTTGAGTTTTTGTGACGTGACATTACTGTCCAACAATAAGAACACTCGGACAATATTTTGAATTAATTTTATTAAATATGAATGTAAATATTTAATTTAATATGATTTAACTATATAATCAAATTATATTATTTAATTATTTAACTATATAATTGAACTAGTAGGAACACCCGACATTGTTCGGGATTGAATGACGATCACTAATATGTACTTTTTCACGATGCGCATAATTCTATTTTACTTTCTTTGTTTTTATTGCGCCTCTTCCTCCCCCGTTTCGACCCATAATATAGCCAGAAAAGGAGAAAACGGTTTAAATTGCATTAAAATTGGATATATGAGTTTGAAGAAGTTATGTCGCCATGGGTCACTTAGAAGTAGTAGCAGGTAGATATCTGGTACGTAGAGAAAAATGGTACGTATCTGGTACGTAGAGAAAAATGGTACGTATCTGGTACGTAGAGAAAAATGGTACGTATCTGGTACGTAGAGAAAAATGGTACGTATCTGGTACGTAGAGAAAAATGGTACGTATCTGGTACGTAGAGAAAAATGGTACGTATCTGGTACGTAGAGAAAAATGGTACGTAGCTGGTACGTAGAGAAAAATGGTACGTAGCTGGTACGTAGAGAAAAATGGTACGTATCTGGTACGTAGAGAAAAATGGTACGTATCTAGTACGTCGAGAGTAACGTAGAGATTCGGGATCACTTTAATTGTCTTTCCCGGAGAATTTTATACGCATGATATAAATTTCATCAAAAATGATGTATTTGAAATTTTTTTAAGGAGGTTCGACTTTAATAGCTCTCTTAGGCTAGGGGCCACTTAGAGATTCGGGATCACTTTCAGTGTCTTCCCCACAATATGTTATACATATAATTTCAATTTTATCAAGATAGAATATATTTGAAGTCTTAAAGGGGGTTATGCACCCACAGTTAATTAGGAGTATACTTAGAGATTCGTGAACACTTCCATTGTCTTCCCCGGTAATCGGTGCATGAGAATACACTTTTACACTTTATGTAAGTTCTGAAAACTTTCTTACTATAGGAAACACACAAACATCACATACACATACATCAATTTTCTCTCTCTCTTTCTCTCTCTCTCTATATATATATAGAGAGAGAGATTATATATGTTACTAACTTAATTTAATAGACATTTTTCTTAATAACCTGATTAATCGTTGATAGTTGATAGTAGATATTGTGTTTCGATATTAAACGACAAAAACGGGTTGATATGCGGTAAAATATACAAACAATCCCAAATGAATCTTGACTTGCGGGTCATTCACTCGGTCTTAATAGATGAAAAAACGAAACAGATTTACATAGATATTTTTCTCGAAGCGGAAAGCAAACAGGTACAATCAATAACAGTCAAAAGAAGTTATCATCGATATTTTGATGCAGTTAAATACCAATCAATCAGTTATATATATATATATATATATATATATATATATATATATATATATATATATATATATATATATATATAATTGACTGATTTTAACTGCATCAAGTTAGAAGTCGGTCGACCCGATTTCGTGTCCGTCCGTCCGTCTGTGTAATGTGATTGTTTAATTGCTTGCGCTGATTATCTTTTCTCTTCTTCTTACCAAAGAAGGTCGACCTGAAAAGCTACAAAATAGATCGATACGTCGAACAAAAGTGGAATATCTGAAACAGACTTATTTTTGTTTTTCAAAGCGGAACGTGCGTGATATTTTTGTAATTGTCTTAGACAAGAATTAGGAAAGATTGTTTTCCGAGACAAATAATAATTCTTATTCTTTAACCTACGTTAAAGATCAATTCATATTTGGAAAGGTCAACAAATACCTATTACTTGAGTACAAAGTTGAAAATAAAATGTTTGGATTTGAATCGGGATAAATTGGAATACTGAGTGCTACGAACCTAGTAAATCCTACAAAGTGCCTTGTGAAGTCACTGATCACTGTATTAGTTTTAAAATAGTGTTGATCCAAACCTTTCATAGTTCTGGAACTGTCATTGCCCCGTTTCTAAAAGAACTGATGATTTTGTTAGGTATTACTTCCAAGAGGCAACAAAGCCACCGTGGGAAACTTTTACAAAGTCGCTTACAACGCCATTGCGGAAACTAATGCCTATATTAGGAACATTCTGATCATTGTAAAATCTCAAGTTCAACGAACTGAAGACACACACACACTCATCATGTTTCAGCCTCTTCGGTCTTGGCACGCTTATTATTATATGATAAAGTAAAGTCAATCTATTTCTCGACTTTTGTAATCGATTGCTTATGTCCTACAAAATCAGTATCTGATTCTGACTTACTATTTTTTGTATTATCATTGCACTATTTTCCTTACAATAAAAGTATATTTTGATTTAATTTAAAAAAATACTTATTCCAGCTAGGAAGATTGCTACAAAACACATTTTCCAATAATTAACAGCAGCTCGATTATAAAAATATACATTTCACTAGCTATGTCGACTTTCAGATAAACAATTACATTTATTTAAAAATTTTACTTATTTTAAAAAAAATCGTAATGATAGGTAAAATAATCTGTTTCTAATCGCCGAATTGTAATGCCGTTTTAATAAAATGATGCAGACGGCTGTCGTAAACTTAGAATTATTATATATTTGTTTCTTGAATTAACCCGGGATTGACAGGAACATCACAAAACATATATTTAACATAGTGGAACTACTTCGATAAATACGTTTATGAAACTTGGTTTTGATATATTGTTCGTCACAAACACATAATTATTATTATAACACCGATAAATTGGTCAGAATATAAAATATATATTAAAGCAATCGAAAAATAATATCATGAACACTGTGTGACAATAGAAAGTATTGAACTGAGCCAACACAAAATCACAAATATTCAGTTGTTAAAATAGCAAAGAGAACAAACGTATTTTTGTCTAAAGATAATGGACCTGCTCGATTATAGAATGATGTTTAATTGCAGATTTGTGCATACCTGATTAAGCGATAGAACATTTAAGTACAAAAGTTTACTCTACTAATCTCATAATTAGTTAACTCTCAGAGATATACTACGTTCACATTAACATAGCAAATTTTCAATGTGCTGTTAATGATTTTAACGAGTATCCGAAATTATTTCTTTACGACTCACGAAAAGTGTTAAATATTTACAGACGGGTGTTGGTAGATAGAGGAATCACAGTATCATGGCAACGGGCAATCTAGTCGAGGAAAATAGAAGTCGATATTTAAAACAGAACAATAGAATAGAGTCATGTTTCAATCTGCTTCCCACATAAGCAATAGCCATTTTTATTCGGAGATATCATTTTTCATTTTTACATTATGTTTATTAAGCTACTTTGCCCGGATTCACACTCCGCTAAAATTGCATCTCGTCGCCATTATCTTTCAAATACATCTTTTATTATGATGTAAGTTTCCCGGCATTTTTATAGCATGAATTTGTAAATAGGCTCTTGTTGCTTTCGTTTATTCCTGTGATTATTTATTGATCGTTCTGTGCCATTATAGCATAGGTATACACGTGTGCTTTCTGCATGCGCGTGTGTGTACGTGTATGTATACGTTAGCGTATGAATAGTCAGTGAGAGGAAGCATCAATGGCAAACCGATATCTTCTATGACATACACGCGGAACTTTAGAAGATTACTGAAGCATGTGCCCTCAGTGCAGGCATATTCGATTCATACACGTAGATAGTAATGCACCTATATTCGCCTTTGTGTCAAGCAATCACGCTTATCAATACACTGGGATGCATTATTGGCCTAATGGATACCAGTATGAACTATGTAATCGCCACTGTTGAATTGAAATCTTTATCGTGTTCAATTGAGAACTAATTACCGTTTGTGAAATGCAAGAACTTACAATTTCTCTCCAGCAAGTAGCAACTTGTTCATCATCGTTTACAATATGAGTTGTGTTTCGCCAGTAAAAAAAGTTGTTATTCTGTTAAACAGACAACATAATAATATTGTATATAAACTACTTCACATGCACTGAAGAAAACAAAACCCACTCTCTGTACCAGGCAAGTACGTCGTTTTCAGTGGGGAAAGTTGTTGATCATCATCATCATCATCATCATCATCATCATCATCATCATCATCATCATCATGAACTCTCCCACTGAATACAACGTACTTGCCTGGTACACAGAGTGGGTTTTGTTCTCTGTGTATGGCTTACGGTAAACAAATCCACCGCAGATGAATTTACTTACCGTACGCCATGCATTGAAGGGGACAAAACCCACTCTGTGCACCAGGCAAGTACTGCATATACAGATGCATTGTGTGTGTTCCGTGTCAAACATGTATTTTGTCGAAGGTTTTCCTTCCTTTAGACTACGTAGTTGTCTTATTAAGGTATAATAATGTAGAGTACCACATTGCGCACAAATAGATAGGGGATGATGGACTCATAACTTTACTAAGTTAATAAAAGTGATGGAAAAGCCTCAAGATAACTTGAACACAAAATAAAAAGCAACGCCGATGGTTCGCATATTGATTTACACTATAAGTTTCTCTGAGGCATCCTACACTATAAGTTTCTATGAGACATACAATACTATAAGTTTCTATGAGACATGCTACCGTCTAATTTGCTATTACGCATTAATCGGATTGGATTGGCTCATAAGAGTCGCAAAGACTTAAACCTCAATATGTCGGTGTAAGCCAAAAAACTCATATAGTTACCAGCTCTAATAGTTGCTATTCTAGCATCGAGCACTATGAGATTGTATATATATATATATAAAATATATACTGACTGGTAATATATGTGTGTTTCAAAGAGATTTTAAAGTGAAGACAACTATATTCTGACTATCTTAATATATGAACTCTTTAGTCTAAAAATAAAAAATGTCGAATATGTAACTTTTTGTTCACCGCATATATCGTGTAAAAATAGGATAACATAAAAAGGAATGATGGTTTTTGTAAACAATGTCCGAAGTAAGTTCGTATTCTCTGTTAATCTGAAGACTCTGTTATTGATAAAACGCTTTTATTTTATAAATGTCTTTTTTTTATTAACAATTGAGGAAACGGCCGTATTTTTTTTTCTAATAAAAAAACAATTATGTTTATATAATATTTTGTCGGAAAATATTTTAATGTATATATATATATATATATGTATCAGATTGTATATAGTGGCCGAGTGGGTTAAGACGTCGGAATTTGGGTTATAACATGACTCATGTTACCGGGTTTAGAACCCTGCGATCGGTGTGAATAATTATCTCTACTCTGACAATTCTCGAAAGGATGAAACACATACGTTTGTAGACAAAAACAAATATTTATGATAATATATATATATATATATATATATATATATATATATATATATATATATATATATTCACATAGAATTTTACAAGGAGGTATATTTTATGTATCGATTGAAAACACCACGTGTATATATAAAAAAAAAACCCAGAAACCTCTGCGTAGCTTAACTGCCATAAATATATGTTAATAACTTACTATATATATATATATATATATATATATATATATATATATATATATATATATATATATATGAAAGAGAGAGAGAAGCTTAAAAAACCTCGCGGGTACAATTCTCAGGCTTGTAAAATATATAAAGGTAGAATTTAATAGGTAGGTTTGATGGCTGATCAACCGTAAACATCAACTGACTCGATCGATAAAGCATATATGCTAGGTAAACTGTCTGTTCGAGGTAAAAGTGATAAGAGTCTTCCCCACCAGTTGATTTTACAGCACTGCGCTGTTAATTCATTTTACTACCGTAGACTTATCGTCTATGTAAAAAGGAAACAAAACAAAAAATATGAATGACTATTGAAAATATATCAATAGCATTTCAAAATAAAATAGGTAAAAAAAGGAAAAGAAATAAACTAAATATATTTGGTTTATAATTTCTTTGTGTTTTGTGTTCAAATTTCGCATTTTGCGTTTTGCGTTTTGCGTTTGCTCCGCTGTAACATATTTGTTCTCTTTCGTTTGATTAATAAACGAGAAGAACTCGACGTTTCCCTGGAATTAAAGTTCCAAAACGAAATCAAATTACGCAATATAGAAAGTTGTTATTTTAAACAGTTAAAGGGGACGAAAGTCAAATTCAATCACGCTTAACATTCAGACAATGCAGTTTTGTGTAATATCCGAAACAGTTACAGAGGGCGTTTGGGTCGTCCATAGAGTTGCGAAATAGGGTAGGTAGAAACAACTATAAAGGTCTGGAAAATAGAGAATTAAGGGTTGCGGGGTGCTATTAGGGCGAACACTTTACCCACGGATGTTCGAGGCAGTTTAATGTCGTGCCCTGGAAACGTTCTATTTAACCTATAGATTGAAGCCTAAAAATAAAGTATTACCATTCCGGATCTGAGTCGACCTGGCAGTAATTGAAACAAAAAGGTAACTTAACACTTCCGAAGGTTCGCAAATTGTGGTCTAACTACTGGGTATACCTTATGGTATTACTCACAGCCAGAACAATATATACTACTACTACTACTACTACTACTACTACTACTACTACTACTACCACCACCACTACCACCACCACTACTACTACTACTACTACTACTACTACTACTTCGAATAATAACAATAATACTACTAATAATAATGGTAGTAATTATACTGCATAATCGCGTTGACATACTGGTTCCCGTTAAGTTACCGAAGTTAAGCGACGTTGAGCCTGGCCAGTAAAAAATGGCTGACCATTTGGGAATACAAGGTGCTGCATGTACTCTCCGGTTAGTTCGGCATTGTTTCCAGTCGTCATGGACTTCTCCTTGCAGTTCTGACTCAGGAGAGGTCTGGTTGGAATTTTGCAATCCTTGCTTCACAATTACACATGCAACTACCCTAACATTCTTTGAAAGATAATTCAATGATGGTATATATGTCATTAAAAATCGGATTTGCCAAAAAATATCGATAAGACATCTTACGAAATGTTGAAATTTAAATCTCATAAATACTCTCGGGTTTGTCTTTTTCCTTTTAACAACAAAATAAACATGATATCAAATTATATTGTTAACACAGGTGTTGCATGCCGGTTCTTTTTCCATTTATTTTTATTTTTAAATCGGACTTTTTGTGACGTTTACCATATTTTTTACAGAATCGTTTAATCAGTACATTAATTGAATAACAAGTTTTAATTGAAACCTTCTTTTAAAAATGTTAATTTAAAAGTTACGTTTGAACGTGACTTGCAACAGTCAGACGATATGTTATTGAATAACTTTATTTCTCTATTATTTATTTATTTCGAAAATTCAATATCACCTTAACCTTACCCTCAAGCATGGAATTATCAGTAACAGTGTTCAGTCTTACTATTTCTATTTTTTAATATTCATTGTTTCTCATAAAAAATGACTAAAACATTCTGGCAACAATAAAAGGGAAGCAGTGCAAGTCGATCTGTGATAAAACGTTAACGAAGTTTATGATGGAAAACTTCTGTGCAACATGGAATTGAGAGGCTTCATCGAATAATGGAATTCTTCATAATACATAGATTCTTTCATTTTATTGTATACTGCGTAGTTTATTACGATGAACAACAAAAAAGTTATAATAAAATGGAGATTTGCAGAATTATCAAGTTATCTCCATTGAATGTTTTCTGCTCAACGTTATAAGTCTGATATCGCGTTGCATCCACGTGCGGAATTTACAACAAGATCTTATACATTTCTGTCCCGTCTTTCAAAGCGAATAGACGTTTCTTACAGCTGTTTATAGGAACATGCCTTCTCGAATCGTATCTGGACTTCTTTATTATTTATTTTCCATTGCACACTCATATTTTTCTATCTCAGATCTTGGTATTATGTGTTCTTTTTCATAGTGATTATAATTGTAATGTATTCTTTCTTTATTAATTATGTCTTTTGTTTTCTTTTGTATATTATATCATGTATCACTTACATGTTTCGTATTTTCCCATTATGTTTCTCTTTGCCAAACAGTTTATCTGAGAATGTAATTGTCGTCGCACGTTTGTGTAATTCACCATAACATAGTACAGTTAATAGTGACCAACTATGCGGAAAAGATATAAAAAAAATGCGTCGCTAAAAAGTTAAAAAATTTAAATATAGTTTGTCACTAATATTACGGTAAAATAAACTATTGAGCAGGTGGCATTGAAGAAAATCAAATAACGATCGAATGAAACGAAAATTTAATAATTATTTAGGCGCTTCAATTAATAAAAAGGAACTTTTCATGAATAGAATTTAAAGATATTTACTTTCTTAAATATCAGCAGATCTATACAAATTTTCGTAATCCATTTTTACGCAGCATTCAGGCCGTTTGAATGTTTACTTATGCCATTTAAAAATTATACCACCACTGACGCCCTTGTGCTAGGTGTTTTCCCCTGTCATACTCCCTAATCAGAAATACACCTTTTCCAGCCGTTTTTTAAATTTTTCTCTGCCTACCTTATTTCCCAACCCTATGAACTACTCAAGCTGTCTTTCTCCTCTTACTGTATTGGGTGTGATAGATTAAACTGCATCTAGATGTGAGCTCCCCAATTTTGGAGTATTGAGGACTATTAAATCACTCCTTATGTAGCTATTATTATCAAAGTTACTCTGGCCTAATGTGTTAGTATATGTCATCGTCTCATGTATTGACTAAATATATGCCTACAAAATTTATTGAAAAAATATATGCATACAAATTTATTGACTAAATATATGCATACACATTTATTGACAAAACATATGCATACAAATTTATTGAAAAAATATACGCATACAAAATTATTGACAAAATATATGCATACAAAATTTACTGACAAAATATATGCATACAAAGTTATTGACAAAATATATGCATACAAAATTTATTGACAAAATATATGCATACAAATTTACTGACAAAATATATGCATACAAATTTATTGACAAAATATATGCATACAAATTTATTGATAAATATATGTATACAAATTTATTGACAAAATATATGCATACAAGATTCATTGGCAAAATATATGCATACAAGATTCATTGGCAAAATATATGCATACAAATTTATTGACAAAATATATGCATGCAAAATTTATCGGCAAAATATATGCATACAAATATATTGACAAAATATATACATACAAAATTTATTGAAAAATATATGCATACAAATTTATTGACAAAATATATGCATACAAATTTATTGACAAAATATATGCATACAAATTTATTGACAAAATATATGCATACAACATTTATTGGCAAAGTATATCCATACAAATTTATTGACAAAATATATGCATACAAAATTTATTGACAAAATATATGTATACAAATTTATTGACAAAATATATGCATACAACATTTATTGACAAAATATATGCATACACATTTATTGACAAAATATATGCATACACAATTTATTGACAAAATATATGCATACAAATTTATTGACAAAATATATGCATACAAAATTATTGACAAAATATATTCATAATAATTTATTGATAAAATATATGCATACAGAATGTATTGACAAAATATATGCATACAAAATTTATTGACAACATATATGCATACAAAATTTATTGACAAAATATATGCATACAAATGTATTGACAAAATAAATGTATACATATATATTGAAAAAGTATATGCATACAAAAGTTAATAGACAAACTATTACAATACAAACCATACATTTAGAGAACTAATTAATATTTGAATTTATTAAAACCATGAAACATACCTTTTACCAAAGTGACAGGATTCGGTATAAAATTACGCGAAAAATGGTTGATATGTCGTAAAAAATATTTTTGTTTGTAATTTTAGCAGTTTTATTTCGTACTTGCTATTTAATAACACATTTACTATATTGTAAACTTTGCTTGTAAGATTATGCGATAAATAAGTCCAAGTCCGTAACGAATAGCATCTGGCAAACATTTATTTGCTTTCTAATGTTATTCATTAACAAATCAAGATTCTGGTTGTATGGACATCAATCCATCCGAACGAATCAAACGATGAAACGCCAATAAAAGTGCAATTCTTTCGCAAACTTAATATAACTGATTTTTAATAAAGATAATTAAATTACATTCACTGTTGCATTACATTCCCATAATATATATATATTAATATTAAATTAAAGTAAAGAAATGTTTCTTTTAATAATAATTCATCATGATAATATTAAGCTCAATATATTCAACAGAGAAATCAATTCAAGATTAAGGACATTAAACCCATTGCTTTGAACTTCTGATGTGTAATTAAATATTGCACCTATACAATTTTTTATTCTCATCTTTAATCTCTTTATATATAAATATATATATATATAAATATATATATATATATATATATATATATATATATGTGTTTGGCTGTGTGAAAATGTCTAAAAAGAAGATACATTAGGTCTATCATTTCTCTTCGTTTGCGTAGAGGTAAGATCACTGTCACTGCTATTCAGTTGACTGTTATTTGAGTTTGATTTTCAAATATCAACGTGAAAACAGTTTAGAAGTCTATTCACAGTTATAATCTGTTATACAACGAACCAGCTCAAGATGACACGCACACAATAGAACTTATAAACTCTTTTAAGAAATATTACTGAATTAAAATTTATAAATGTCCATTTAACTTTCAGGATGTACTAGATCTATACGAAAAATAGCGTATTAGGTGGTTCCCCCACGTGTGAGTTTGCTCTTTTCTTTGTTTTTTGTTTGGTTTCACCCAAAAATGAACCACTGTATAGTGTAGGTTTTTTCAAGACACTTTAATCCAATAACTTGTTAATCTTTAATAAAAATGTTGTTTGGCACAATACAAATGAAACGGACCGTAAAAATATATCCCACAGAAATGTTATGTTTTTTGAAAAAATCACAATAAAATAATAAAATAAAAACATGGTTATTGGAATATAATATGAACCTGACTTATATTTGCTCTGCTGTCACGAATTGACAATTATCGAGCTGAATCTTTTAAGGAGACTGCAAAGTAAAAGGGCACTAATAGTATATACAAATACATATATTGTCATTAATAATTATATATATATATATATATATATATATATATATATATATATATATATATATATATATATATTATGTATAGCTAGTTATGTCCGAAAAATTGTAAATTCAAATCGCCTACATTGTTTATATAGTATATCTGACCCGAAAGTTGGTTTCGTAATAAAAAACCTACAGGGATTCACCGTTTGTAGAAAATGAAAGATGTTAAATGCTGTCTTTATACACTTGGTACGTACTTATTCAAAAATATTTTTATTTACAAAGAAAACCCTTACTTTCTAAACATAGACATTAATCATTTACTTAATAAAGAATTCACTTTTTAAAAAATAAAATTGTGAACATATTATGCACTGTGATACAATATACATTAACAAAGTTATTTACAACTTACCCATAAATTCATAACACACTAGATAATTTGTACACCAAAAGAAAGGCAACTAAAGTTATCTGACATTTATTCTATTTAGCTGGTAGGTGGTGTCATAAATCGTATTAATTTGAAAGCTAATTAAAATTTCTAAAACATCTTTGTCGCTGGAGAAAAGTTTACTCTATTTATTTATATACGTAATTAGTTTTTAATTGTAATTAGTGAAACAAAAATGTGAAAAAAAGAGGAAAACTGCACCTAAAACAATACGAGAGAAAATAAAAGCTAACATTGTTTTTGTTTTATGTATAAAGTCTTATTTTTGTGTCTGCTCCACTTACACTTTATTCTTCTTAATCTATTATTTCTTTAAATGGCCTCAAATCAAGCGAATTTTTAAGCATTCGATTTAAAATAAATTAAATTATCAAATTCAATTCATCAGAACACATTTCGTATTCTTCATGAATAAATCGACCATTTTAATCTTTTCTAAATAGTGGTTGGATAAAGAGGATTACTTTGTGAGCATCAGAGATTTGGAAGATTTTAAAATCTCGAATAGTTTATTATTTTTGACTTTAGAGATATTAACACACCATTGTGTGTATATATATATATATATATATATATATATATATATATATATATATATATATATATATATATATATGTTTTTCGCATCAAAGAATTTTATAGTTATGAAAAGATAACTTTCAAATGTTTGAGCAAACGATAATGAAATAATTAAATGTTATTTTCAAAATTCTATTTAACAAAAAATTGTAAAAATACAGCATAGTTTTAAAAAATGAGAGTACAGACTTCTGGGCAATTCTTGGTTGTCACAGGTAGTAATATTCAACGTGAAGTCAGTCTGATTCTTGGCTTTAGACATAAATAGCATTGCATCTGACAAACCACTATTTGATTCTGACGAGCAAGTTCTTGCGATTTACCCCTGCATCATGTAATTAGCTACTATTTCTTTCAGAACATACTTATCCCGGCAAGGAAGTTCATTAGACTGTGAGAATTATCCGTCTATACACTAAATATCACCAGTCGCTTAAGAAATTCTGGAAATTCTTTTAAATTTCTTCTACATGTGTCCAACTTCAGATAAATAATTTTATTTTAAAGAAAATATTTACTTATTTATTCCTTAAATTAATTCAAATTACCTTTAAAAATATGACAATATTTCATAACAGGTTAAAAGAAAAAAATAATGGGAGGGTATACTTTTTTTTCTTACAAAAATAAATATTTTTAGGGGGGTTGGCGTTACCTCTTTCTATTTTTAGAGGTGTGGAGGTAATGTAATATCTGTTCTGCTTCCACCTTACGAAAATATTCGACCGGGGGCTTGCGCTATATACCGCCTCTATGGTATGCGTTTTTAGGGGGTTTGAACAGTATTGCGACTCTATGGAATACGTTTATTTCTTCTACTTCTTCTTCTTCTTCTTCTTCTTCTTCTTCTTCTTCTTCTTCTTCTTCTTCTTCTTCTTCTTCTTCTTCTTCTTTATCTTCTTCTTCTTCTTCTTCTTCTTCTTCTTCTTCTTCTTCTTCTTCATCAACAGGGCACAAAAGCACCATATGTTTTTTTTGGTATGGCATGGGCGCATCATTATGAGTTCTTTTTTATGATAGTGACGCTACATGAATGAACTTGATTTTTGTTTTTGATACGAGTTATTTTTTTATGATAATAACACAACATTAACGAAAATAATTTTGGTTAATTGATACGACAAGGGCACATTATTATTAGTTCTTATGTATGCGCACTGGGTGAGGATAGGTACCTATATAGTATGCGCACCGGGGCGGTTATAGGTACGTATTAGTATTAGCACTGGGCGGATATAGGTACATATATAGTTTGCACACCAGGGCGGAGATAGGTGCGTATATAGTATGCGCACTGACACGGCGATAAGTACGTATATAGTATTGGTACCGGAGCGGATATAGGTACGTATTTAGTATGCGCATCGGGGCGGCGATAGGTACGTATATAGTATGCGCACTATGGCGGCGATAGGTTCGTATATAGTATCTGCACAGGGGCGACGATAGGTACATATATAGTATCTGCACAGGGGCGACGATAGGTACATATATAGTATCTGCACAGGGGCGACGGTAGGTACATATATAGTATGCGCACTGGGACGGCGATAGGTACGTATATAGTATCTGCACAGGGGAGGCGATAGGTACATATATAGTATGCGCACCGGGGCGGCGATAGGTACGTATATAGTATGCGGACCGTGTGGTGATATGTACGTATATAATATCTTCTCCGGGGCGGCGAAAGATACGTATATAATATGCGGACTGGGGCGGCGATAGGTACGTATATAGTATGCGTATCGGGGCGGTGATAGGTACGTTTATAGTATGCGCACCTGGGTTGGGATAGATATGTTTATAGTATGCGCACCGGGGCGGAGATATATAGGTATATAGTATGCGCACCGGGGGCAGATAATTATAGTATACAGAAGGCGCAGACAGGTGATACTTTTAATAGAATTATGTCATAATTTTGCTCTGGGCAACGGAAGAGGATTTGTGGGGAAGAGACAGCTTTCGCCGAAGGCAACCAGGAAGTGGCAACGGGAAGAGGGGCGGTGAAATAGGGCGACTAGGGAAGAGAGAGAGAGAGCCCCGGGAAACGCTGGGTAGCCCTGCTAGTCAGGAATAAACGAACACTTTATTATGTTTATTCTTATTATGAATTATTACTTAAACCGAAGATTGTAAATTACTCAAATTTATTTACACAAAAAATAAAACAGTAAATTCCAAATATTTACATTTTAGCAAGTTACGTTTAATTTTAGATTTCTTTAAATTCTCTCAGATCTGAGATTATGAAACTAGAAGAATCTGTCGACGCAGCAACAGCCTGAATATTAATGTTTATTTTGAAAGACACAAACAACTAGCGATAATAGGTAAAGTTTGATTTACATCAATAAATTGTGTTTATCATCTCTGTCATTAGCAAAATCATTCTAATCACTTATATCCTTTCTTATTTAAAATTTCCTTAACAACAAAATTTTAGCATCAATAATTATGATTACTAACAATGTAGTTACAAAAGAATTTGCATAATATAACGACACTGTTAACATTTAATTTAAAGTTCACCACATTACTAATGAAATATATATATATATATATATATATATATATATATATATATATATATATATATATAAACCCAACTATTTTCTCCATCAGGGCAAAGCTGGCTAGTGCCAGTTTGTGTGTATATATATATATATATATATATATATATATATATATATATATATATATATATATATATATATATGTATATAAAGGAATAGAATAAAAATTATGATAGAATACAATATCTATTAAATTATCACTTGTTCAAAGCAAGGGATTTATATAGGAAATCATTTTTCTATAGCATTCCTTTCTTAAACCATTGCTTTTCAAAGATGAAATCTTATCGTCAGAGGAGATTCGACAAATAAAATAGTTAAATAAATTTACCATAATGTCAGCATTTGAAAAGGTATAACAACATGAATGAATACAAGAGAAAGTAGAGGATGTATGCAAAAATTCACCGTTGAATATACATGAAGAATTTTTAAGGTCAGATTCGAAGATTCCAGTGTATGGTAAAATCACGGTTCTGTGTGTGGAATGAATTTAGACAGCCCGAATTTTATAGAAATATTATTTTTGCAGAAGTATAGAGAAGGCCCCTAGATACATGGCACGAAACATCCATCCATGATGGAAATTGCGACGATTTGAAAAAAGTTTAAAAGATTTGGGATTCAAAAGCCATCGTTAAAAAATTCTTCTAGGGCTTTAGAGAAGGCAGTTTTTGATTTACTACAGTCAAAAGTGGAAAGTGAATATGATTACAAGACTCAAAATGTCAGGCAGCCATGAGTAGAAACGGGGAACCAAGATTAGATTTTTGAAACGAGACAGGCAGAAATGAAGATGTTACAGTAATTGTAGGAGCAGGCATATAAAAAGGAAACGTGTGGCGTTGAGTGGCAGGGGGAATAAAGGGAGTATATAAGAATGAGTTGGATGGGGGTTCGGTGGAAAGGAGGGGAGTTCGAATAATCCTGAATGCAGATCAAATGTGTCATTGGGCAGTAGAACTAATTTTGTATACTTTGAGATTAGGAAGGGGGGGGGTTACACATAGAATTAGCATGGTAGGTGAAATTCAGATGTCGTTTTAAAAATAACCCAAATGTGTAAAGGAAGCGAAAAATAATGTTTCTTAGATTGAATTTTGAATAGAACTGTCGCATTCTGATGGAGACTTAGATCAAACTAGATTGTGAGTAGATATGTTATGAGTACTTAGGGGACAATTAAAGGTCTTAAATAGACAAATATTAATCAAGTAAAAGGTATGTATATTTGAAAGTAATTAAATAAAGTTTAGTCACATTAGCGATATCCTATTATAAGTAAATACATGAATTAAGTAGTTCGAGTGTTAGGGGACGTTTTAGATTAATCATTATACTAGTTATATGCTTTAGGTAGAATTAGCTAAATAAGGATCGTATGTATGTCAGAATAAGTCAATCATAAGTATATTGGACAGGAATTAAATAGTCAAGCACGCCATAAAATCCAGATTTTATATTACATTATATCGGCATACTTCAATTTTGCTTTTAATTAAAATACGCTTTTGGTCAAAGTTTGGATTTAATATGATAGTCCTTTTAGTTTTTAAGGTCTCAATATAAATAAATTGGATTTATGGCGTTTTGCATTCGAACTCTTCAAAAGGATAGAGGAAAAAGAATATTGTGAACATATTAGGATAGTACCAACGAGCGACACAGTTTCAAGAGATGTGTAAACTTAGGTGAAAAGCAAGTGGTCTCAAGCTAATAGAGTATCACATTTATAAAGATAGAAGTTAGGACGCCCGAGAGTAAGGCTGTAGAACAAAGAGGTAGCCTTCGATTATATCAACTAACCTAATTAAAGTAATTAGTTTAAAAGTGAGAATTAGCGGAATTAATGTTATTAAATTGTTTACGATAAGTTATATATACTAATACAATAATATGTGTATCATAAGCGTAGAGCAAAGTAAATTTAGATAGGTTATTTAAATGCATATGATAATCAAAATATATGAGGATGTGGGGATTGCAAAATATATAAAAATGGGAGGGTTACGATTATAAAAAAGTGTGTTAGCATTAAGGGGTTTAATTTAGTGAAATCGATGAATTAAAGGGTTGGCGAGGTACAAGGGGAAAATGAATCAAAAATAAAAAGATAAATTTAAAAGTTAAGGAACATTTTTAAAAAGTAATAAAAAATTAAAAGGGGGAGTATATTGATGGTAAAGAGCGGGCATTAGATGCAATAGATAAAAACTCTCTCCGTGTAATTTGAAATAATAATCTGCAAGTTAAAAGAGATATAGGTTTTACGTATCGTCTTCTGTAATTAGTGAAATCAGAATTTGGATAAAACAAGTTAAATATGTTATGAGTAATTTCTAACGCATGGATCTTAAAGTGAGGTTTTATAATACTAGCGTTCTGTTAGCTGACAAAGCTCGATTATTCTATAGAGGTGGCGTGTCAGTGGAGCCTATGCAATTGCTATATTTACATTCTTTTTATGTATGCATGTCAAGATGAACTCGGTTTTAAAGTTCATATTTATACACTTGGCAGCAGTACTTATCATTACGGCTTTTGATGTACACAATTGGCAAAACTTAGATCCTGGTGTATAGGACTTAGATTTTTTAGGATCGACCAATTTAGTGATTATGGAGTTTTTTTTTGTTTTAAATTCTTGATTAACTTGTTTACAGAAGTCTTGGTTTTTTGGTTTTTCAGTGGGAAAGCTGAGGCCCCTATATAAGTATGTATTTTAGAGGCGGTGATTATTGTGTTAAGTTCGCTATTTATAGTATTAGTTACAGCAATGGTATGTGTATTTAATTTCTCGTTGGAGGGTGTGATTAAATTATTTGAGGGGGTATTGTATAGGGCTGGGAAGTTCGATTTGAAATCTCATTAACTGAGATAGTATGGTAATTAATGCTTGAAAATATATTTTGGATGTTGAGATGTGGTGAAGGTTGAGGATGCGTAAGAGTGTTGGGTAGGGGAGGTGTAAGTTTACTGGTGTTGTTTAGTAAGTTTGCACTGGGAGGGGATTGCTTCGCAGTGCAAGCGTGTATTACGTCTTTATGTATACAGTCATTGTCTTGATCTTTGACAATTGCAATTATTAATATGGGCTACTAGGGGCATACTTGTCTGCGAAGATTTAATTTTCTTGTTGTTAGAGGTTATTATTGTTTTACTATGTTGGACATTGCAAAACATACTATTTTAATAGAGTTTTATTCAGAATTGTGAATGTTTAAAGAATTTTACTATAATTTCGAAAATCATTTAATTATATTAGTTTAGTAGTAGTTTATGTTGTTTACGTTATTTTAAAGAGATATGTAATAAGTTTATCTTCCTTTTCCCCTATATATATATAGATATATAGATATATAGGACACAGAAAGATAAAGATATTACATATCTCTTTAAAATAACGTAAACAACATAAACTACTAAGGAGATAGAATATACTATTGCTAAACCACTCTATAATTGCAATGTTAAATATATATATATATATATATATATATATATATAGTCTTGGAAGTTACTCAACCATTAAAACTATATTTAAAAAACAAAAACAAACCTTAAGTCCCAAGTCGTTCAGTGGAAAATCACTCATGTAAGTCAATTTAACTTTTACAGTTATTATATTAGTTTGTTTCTAACATTATTTAAGGGATCATCAGTTGTTTACCATGAAAAACTGTTTCGGGAAAGAAGACGAAAACCATCTTCTGAATCGTAATCGACTTTAATTAAGAGAGCAGATATTGGACAGATTTATTTCCGAATTCATTTCAGACAGCAGAGAAAGTTTGAGTTGGTTGCCTGGCTTGCTATTTGCTTCTCGCTTACCAATTGAAATAGTTTCGTCTGGGGGCTAAAAAAGTATATTACTTTCGGAAATTTGCTGATGGGATGGAAGTATATATATATATATATATTTATATATATATATATATATATATATATACATATATATATATATATATATATACATATATATATATATATATATATATATATATATATATATGCAAATGAATACAAATATGGGCCTGTATTACTGAGTGGATGATGACTCGCGATATATTGATATGCCGTAAAATAAACTAACCAACTCACTCAATCAATCAAACCAAACAAAATCAGACCAAACCAAACCAAACCAAACCAAACCAAACCAAACCAAACCAAACCAAACCAAACCAAACCAAACCAAGCTAAACCAATCAAAACTTAACCGCAAAAATCAAACAAATTTTTTTTCATACGTTGGACATCAGATTCCACTCACCAAAAACGCGTAACTCATTTATGACCAAAAGTGCGGACTACCTTGTTTTAAAGGGATTTTTAAGCCGAGAATAACATCATCTTTCGTTTTATGGCTTTTTAATGTCATCAGATTCCAATTGGCTTCTGTGTCCGATCGATAGTGCGTGATCAATAGATTGTGTTCGAGTGGCAGAAATGTTTAAGCAATTCCGGAACACATGTGAGTGTTTAATGACTAAATCGATGATCAGAGGCGCGAACTAAGATGAAAAGGTTTTGCGCACGAGAACAGTTTTGCTTTTATTGTAATCAGAACGATACAAAATCGATGATACTACGTCTTTTTCAATCGATTTTGGCCGATGAAATCTCAAATATTGCAATTGTTTTAATGAACAAAATTATTGCCTATAAGTCATTTGTGCTGTCAGACTAACTGACCGAGAAAACTGATTTCCAGAAACATTAAACATGGATGTCGGTGAATGCATGCTTATAATTGCATTTTAATTATATGCATATATTAATACATACAGTTATATACATAAAATGGGTTGAAGCATTTTTTATACACACCAACAATCACACGTGCATAAACACACACACACACACACACACACACACATATATATATATATATATATATATATATATATATATATATATATATATATATATATAAATGATCCAGGCAAGGTAAACATCCACAGGGTAGTAATCCACAGAATTTCAACCGGGCTTATAAAAAGTGCTCAATATAAAATAGAGCTTTACTATATATGATTATTTTCATTTATACAGACAAATTCTTCCCAAATATGATCTGACGTAAAAGTCGGACTCTAATTCTGCCTGATAAGATCTCAGTTTATAATAGCTGTTGATTGTAACATCGACATGCCAACAGATATATATATATATATATATATATATATATATATATATATATATATATATATATATATATATATATATATATATATATATAATAATAATCCAGGCAAGGTAACCATCCACAGAATAGGAATCCAAAGAATTTCAACCGGACTTGTAAAATTGCTCAATATCAAATAGAGCTTTTATTATCTTAGGTAAAAGTTGCATTCTAATTCTGTCTGATGAGATCTCAATTTATAATAGTTTTTGATCGATAACATCGACATGCCAGTGTCGCAGATTTTTTACATATTTGTATAAATAAAAATAATCATATATATATATATATATATATATTTTAGTACAGAAAAATTAGTACAACATTCGTACCGTCGGTTTCAAGCACGGAAAGTCTGGGCCATCCGGCTCTCTTTAGCTTCTGTTGTCATCTGTTATGGAAATGTGAAGTCACGTGACACTCTCGTTTGGACACGTTATTTGTTCAGCATGTTGTGTATGTTTGTTTGAATTTAAATTTAGTGTAAGGAAACGGTTGAGATTTAAAATCGGAGGAGATTTTGGGGAGATATAAGAATATAAAATTAAAGAGAATAAAAATAAAATAAGAATAAAAATAAAAATAAAATTAAAAATAAAATTTAAAAATAAAACTTAAAAATAAAAATAAAAAATAAAAATAAATTTAAAAAAATAAAAAATATTTAAAAAATTCAAAAAATAAATTATAAAAAAAAAATGAAAAATAAAAAATAAAAAATAAAAAAAAGTTTCTATATAATTCCCGTGAGCCAATTTTATAAATTTGTATGATTGACTATTACTGTTTTTTGGGTTTGAAGATGTGCGTTCTAAAAGGAGGGAGAAAAGGGAGAGAGAAAAGAAGAGGTTAAAGGAAAACCGTTAATTAATATTGAGGTATATATATATATATATATATATATATATATATAATAGATAAAAAGATTGGCTTTTTCTGTTATCATTTCATATTTATTTTTATTCATTATTTTCATTTTTATTTATTTATAAACTCTATCTAAACGGATATTGGGTCATTTTTGTGTATAATGTCTATTGTCTTGATTTGGCTAGGTAACACTTTTTAAAAGTGAATGGTCATATTCTTCTATTTTTTCTCATGCATTACTACAGAGCTGCAGAGGAGTCTGCAATAATGAATGTTTGTCTCTATTTGGCACGATCACAGACTTCGTCTGAGTGAATGCCGATTTGATAGATATCTTTTTGCATAGCGTCTGGTAATCTCATCATTGACCTTTCTCTTGGTCGCTTCCCGGCGATTTCTAATACAAACGTAACTTTTGCTACAGTATCGTTGTCGGCCCTCATCATATGTTCATACCTAGGTAGCCGTCATTCTCTTAACTTGTCCTCGATAGGTGCGATGCCATAGCGCATGTGGATGCCCTTCTTGCAGCTGCGGTCGGGCAGTGTAATTCCAAACATCCGGCAGATAATTTAGGTTTCCATAACGGTTAATCTTCGTACCGTCTCATTCGTTGTCGGTATGCACTCGGAGCTGTACAAAGCGACGGGTCTCAAAACAGTCCGGAAGATCTTCGAATTTATATCGTTGCCTTGCTTTCGGTTACAGATAATGCCGGTGGCTGTGCGCCATTTGAGCCACGTCGCATTGAAGGTCACAGTAACTTCGCCGAGTAAATTGTTGTCATCGCTGAGTGTCGAATCGAGATATTTTTAATCGCGCATTCGTTGAATATACTGTCTGTCAACTTGGGTGGTGCCGTCTTCGTTTTTATCGGTGGTTACATATTTTGTCTTCCTGATGTTCAGCCAAAGACCAAACTATATTAGCCAGTCCTTCCAAGACCGGATTTGTTATTTTAGATCGGATTTACTTTTTGAGGTGAGCAGAACATCATCTGCATACAAAAGTATCTAGGGTAAGGGCCAGTGCAAGTTTTTGGCCATGACAAGAATGAAGAGCAACGGGGAGAAGGCCGAGCATTGACGTACTCCAACCGTTAATTGGAAGTTCTTTCATATTATTACCTGTACTCACTAGTTCTCACACAGGTCATCAGCAGTGATTGTTCACTGATAATCACCGGTTGTGTTCCCTATA
This sequence comes from Sepiola atlantica, assembly GCA_963556195.1. Taxonomy (NCBI): domain Eukaryota; kingdom Metazoa; phylum Mollusca; class Cephalopoda; order Sepiida; family Sepiolidae; genus Sepiola; species Sepiola atlantica. The sequence continues at coordinate 177,746,893 of OY744515.1, read as the reverse complement.
AGCTGAGTAACAACAAGTCTCCCCAGATATCCTGTACTCTCCAACTCTTTCGATAACTATTGCAAATGACATTGCGTTATCACAACGCTTACTATCGATGTCTTGCTGACAACGATAAAGGGTCTGCTCTGGGATTTGGGTGACAATAAGCCTACCCAAGGTCCCAGTACTGTACGCACTCTTCGTTAGTGCTCTCCCTGCTCGGTCCTTCCATCCTGTTGGGCCCTTCACGACTATTTTGTGTGTTATCAGTATAAGCTGGTGTTATCACTTTTTTAGGGTAGGGAGAGTTATTTTATGAAATTTCTTGTTTCTGTTCCTTGGTTCTTGTGATACTATTTTTTCTGTGTTTCTTTATTTCCTATTGAACTTTCATGGTACTGATTAGTGGGGTGGTTTCCGCATTCAAGCATTTTCCTTTAAGATATCAGCTGTTTGTATCATTGTCGTATGTTGTATGGTCTCAGTTTTCCGTTTGATTCCAATTTCTCTCAGCCTTTATTCTAGTTTTTTCGGAATTGTTCATAGTGCTCTTACGATTATTGGTATGATATTGACTTTTTTCATACTACATATCTCTTTTAATCCTCTGACAAGTTCCATGTATGTGCTTCTTATTTTCTGTTTCCTTGACTTTCTACAGTGTGGTTTGCTATCATCATCATCATCATCATCATCATCATCATCATCATTATTATTATTATTATTATTATTATTATTATTATTGTTATTGTTATTGTTATTGTTATTGTTATTATTATTATTATTATTATTATTGTTATTGTTATTGTTATTGTTATTATTATTATTATTATTATTATTATTATTAGTATTATTATTATTATTATTATTAGTATTAGTATTAGTATTATTATTATTATTATTATTATTATTATGATTATGATTATTATTATTATTATTATTATTATTATGATTATGATTATTATTATTATTATTATTATTATTATGATGATGATGATGATGATGATGATGATGATGATGATGATGATGATGATGATGATAGATTATGAGGGGCCCTATATTTCTGAAAAAGCGTATATTAGCTAGTATGGATTGTCACTTAGGTGAAATTGATAAATTGAGTGCAGGTTAGGGTGACATGAAATCTTAGTGAATGATTCATTCTCAATGTAATAACATATAGACAATATTCGGCCGAGATGTAAGACCTGGGGCCAGCAAAAGTTAAGTTAAAACGAGTAAAAATACGCTTATGTGATTGGTTGACGAGACAACTTAACAATTACGTCACACGTGTAACTATGAGAAACATAGTTTTGATTGAGTCGGTCTTGGAATAGCGGGCGAGCCAGACAAGCGAATATGTTTATTAACTAAATTATAGTCTACCCTGTGATGTCATAACGAGTAGACGGGTCTAAATATGATCTGAAACTTTGAGTTTAATCCGGTTAGACGGAAATAAGGCCGCCCTTGTCGTCAAGTAGACATTATGTTATCGCTAAGTAAGAAAACTACCGAAACCACTCTTATTTTTTTGTGTAAACATTTTTTTTACTGACTAATTTTGTTTATTTCGTAAGGGTTCAGGGTTAGGATTTAGGGTTAGGGCAGACGGGTTTGGGTTAGGAATTAGGGTTACAACAAGTTACGGATTAGGGTTAGGGCAGGCTTAGAGCACTCGGGTTAGGGTTAGGAATAAGGGTTAGGGCAGTTTGATCGCGTTTCAACCAGTTTCTAAGTTAAGAATGCTTAGATGTCGTCTGCTTATACGTCTTGCTTTGGGACTTTCCAGCGTTTACCGTAAACCGCCGAAAACACCGACCTCGACGGACTTTTACCATAAGGCTTAATGTATAAAAGTACCGATATCGGAATTGTAAAATGATCATTAAAAACTCAACAAGCATAAAAACGACCAAATTATTACTGGATTTTGTTGGTTATTTTTGTTTCATTTGTTTGTGATCATTAGACATTTTTACCGTTAGATTGACCTGTAACACACTGAAAAAAATTTTTGTGCAGAAAATGTTATCATTGGAAAATTTCTAAAACATTAACTCAATAATATTTGTTGATATTTAATTTTTGAAGCATTAATACAAAATGTGGATCAGGTTATAAAACTTGTATTCTACAGAATTATAATATATATATATATATATATATATATATATATATATATATATATATATATATATATACGTGTATACGAGTACTAAACAAATGCATCAGACCATTTAAGTTTATCTTGATATATTGCTGAAATGATAATACTACAAAATTCTGAAGCATATGTACACAATAATATTTGCTGATGTTTAATTTTACAAGATATTGATGACGCCATAAAATATGTATTCTACTGAATTATAATATATGCGCTATGTTAGACTTAAAGTTCTAATAATGAGCTAAATTTAACCTGCAGTATTTGCTTGTGTCATAGAGATATAGAAGGATTCAGTTTTTAAAAAAATATTCATATAATTAAATCGATGTATTTTTGTCTCCTTATAATACAACTAAAGATACAATCTTTAAACTTGGCTTTCATTATATATATATATATATATATATATATATATATATATATATATATATATATATATATATGATTTAATAAATGCTTCTATTTTTAAAACCATCTTTATTCATACAATTGTTTCTGCCTATTTGTGAAACACACATTTATATATTCAAGATGTTTTGAAAAGGCTTCTTCATTAAATTTTTATTTTCAATCAAATTATTTCCGAAAAAACAAAATTGTTCTCTTTAGTTTGTATTTTAACTTAGTTCACCCCAAACAAGGCAAGCTGCCACTGTAGATGAAGTGTAAAAGTTTAGGAGGTCATCCTAAATTTGGAGCTGTGCAGCGAGATGCTTGTTCACATTAGTTTTAAATTTCTGTATGTCGGTACAGTCGGTGAAACAGGGAGCAGAGAGGGAGTTCCAAAGGCCGTCAATTCGAGGAAATAAATTATTGGATTAGAAGACTCTCCGATATCTGGGGGCGTCCACAGTGAATGAATGGGATCAAGCTAATTGTAGGGTTGGTTGAGTGTATTTACGTCTAGGGGGCATCAGCGCAGCAAATTCATCAGAGCACATTCCATTGAAGTACTTGTAGAACAAGCAGAAGAATGCAACATTGCGGCGATAGGATAGGGACTGGAACTTGGTGGATAGTGAGGCTCCTATTAGATTAAATACTCTTTTTTGACCTTCTCTAATAGGAAGACGCTGGTGGAGGCCCCCAGATTCCTCCATTAGTTTATTGATTAAGAGAATAAACACAAAAAACATATAAAAATAAAGAAAACTGCTTTTTCACCAACTCATTTTTTCATCTTTTCTCTTACAGGTCTCTCTTCGATTTTCATTTTTATTCATTTGTTTTCATATTATGAAATAATCACATGGTCTTATCCACGCCGTAATTTGTATTAAAATAACGGCGTCTTATAATTGGGTCTTCGTACCTCCACCTCCATATATATATATATATATATATATATATATACACACACACACGCACACATAAGTATATATATATATATATATATATATATATATATATATATATATATATATATATATATATCTATGGGTTGTTACAAAAAATGTATATTTAAGTATATACTCTTCATAATGTCCGGAAATGTTCCAAATTGCAAGATCAATGAAGTTGTATTACAAGCTTCAGAGCATATATATGTATATTATAGGGGGATTCCAATAACGAAAAAGAAACAATCAATCCATAGCCATACCTTTCATCTATACTTTCAATTTTTTAATCTTTATAAATCGTGGAACGACCATAACTATACTTTTCCTGGGCTCTTTCAATCTGTTTACTTTCATATATCGACGAACACCTGTAATTCGTCTTTGTCTCACAGACAAACAGCATTTTTGTATGAGTTCATATTGTATTTTTAAAACTTATTTATGTCATTTTTTTCTTAAATAAGTTTTATTTCTACATATTACGCGGGTTTCGCAGCAGAATACATAATCTTTATCTTACCTTTGATGTTCATCTTAAATTTTTTGATACGAGTAGAAATTACAGGTATTCGCCGATATATGAAAGTAAAGAGATTGGAAGAACAGAAGAAAAGTATGGTCGTGGTTGTTCGACGATATATGAAGATTAAGAAATAGAAGGAAAAGTTCATTTACTCATTGGAATGTACCTATAACACACACACACACACACATATATATATATATATATATATATATTATAGAAAGATGAAGCATATATGTATGCGGATATTGAAAATATTTATTAAAAAATAAATATTTATTTTCATCCAGTGTTGATGTGACAATAGGCGTAGCAACAAAGACACCAGATGATTCGAATCCGGGGTTCGAATTATGCGACTGGCAGAAAAGTGATCTCTACATTAATGATTTTAGGAAGATGAAACATTAATGTATATGGATACTAAAAATTATTTTGCACGTATGTATGTGTAATTCTTTTGCAATATATATAGAGCCAGATTTCTCCATATCAGTGATGGAACGTATGTAGTTCTATGTTCGGAAACAAATACTACAGTTTTGTTGTCTTGCGGTAATCAGATTATCATTCCCTTGGGGCTGCTAACCCTTTATAAAAGTTAGGCTTAGAATTTACGGTAAAAGACATCAGGTTTAAACAAGTTAATTTACGTTTGGAGCATGTATTTTTGACTTTTTTGTTTTTTACCTTTTTTGTTCTATTTTATGTATTTTTTCTTTGTTTTATTTACAAGTTTATTCATTCATTTTACTTTTTCTTTTCATTTCTTTTTTTTTTTACATTTCTTTCTTTATTTCATTTTTATTAACTATTGGTTTGATTCGTATAATTATTAGTTATATTAGTAAGATAATAAAATTTGTTAGTAGAAATTAATTTTCATGTCTACATTTAGATATAAGTTTACTTTTTTATTTTGGAGCGTTTTGTTCTGAGTATTTTGTAAGCATTAGTTTTCTTTCTAAGCATAGTTTACAGTGTGTTGAATTGTGGTAAGCTAGTGCCATTTTCCTGATTTTCTAAGTTATTCTAGATTTGTCACAATCTTAAAATGCTAAGATGTCATAGGTAGTTAGGAATAGTCCGTCTATATTCATGTTTTCTTATTAAATGAAGTTTTCTTTGCAAAACTCTTTAACTAATAGTCCTTTTACATAGCGAAGTCACCCCGGCGGAAGTCGATGATACCACGTGTTTTCGGCCGGTGCTTTTTTGTCATTTAGCTGACGAAATTTCAAGGAGGACAGACGTGCCTAGGGGTTGTCTCTAATGGTGACAGCGCGAACAGCGTGGGTATACGTCTATCTATGTGATTGACTTTCCCTTTCTCACTATTACAGGTTGTCTCTCTGATATTTTCTGCTTTTTATATAAATCTTTTATATAAACTAATGGTGTTGGTGTGCGTTTATCAGCGAACGATAAGCACCTAGGTTGACAACACCGACAACGTTAACACGTGTGTACAAATAATTATACACTCATCAGAAAGCCAAAACGTAACAGCCGTCTATTTATTTAAACATTTGTTTACAATGATATTGAACTGAGTAAATTGAAAATTTGAATATGAACATCTAAATAAAAAGGAAACGAAACACTAATTTTATGTATAGTTTAAGAGAAAGAATTATCTTTCTTTTGATTAGTCATATAGTCAGGATCTAGTGTTTGATTTAGAACCTATAACTAGTATCAGAGACAACATGTAAACAATAACAAATATAATAAGGAGAATATTTTGAAAAAATATTTTGAAAACCTGGACAATGCAATTTAATTATGGCTTTTAAAATAGATTATTTATTTACTTTAAAATCTTGAGTACTTTCGGTGATATACACTCTTGTCAAAGAATAAGTATTTTTTTCTCTTCTTTTTTCGTTTAATCCTCCTTGATTAAGACACATTTATCGCAGTCAAGTTGAAATTCGTCTTGATGTTATCGACGATTAATGTTGATATGCCGCAATTTTCAATCTAATAAAAATATGTTACTAGCCGTATCACCACGGCGTTGCCAGGAGAAGTTATTTTAGTTGATAATTTTTCTTTGTTTTCACATTTTTAAACTCATACAGAAGATTAAAGCACATTTTGGTTGTAAGGTAGGCAACTCCTAATATATGCTACAATTAAATATATAAGTTATGCCCGTTCCTCATTTTTATTTTTAAGGAATTATTTTAATTTTTTTCATATTACTTGTCGTCTGGGTACGATTGTGTAACATTTTGATACATTTTAGCGAAGTACGTCATTACAGTAGCAATGACAGAGAAAAACAATGAGAAAATGGCTCGTCAAAAGCAAAATTTGATGTGTCCATTTTAATTCTATTTTAGTCTGTCTCTGAAAATCTATCAAGATGACTTAATATATTAGATTTATTATGCTACGGGAAAGTATAATTCAAAATTGACACTGGTGTTAGTTCTTTCTTAAATCATAAAAGGATGAGAAGAAAACAGACAGATAAACAATTCACTTTATATATATATATATATATATATATATATATATATTTAACTTCCTCTTTTTGTCGATTTGTATTTCCTTAGAGAATCAATTTACGAATTAAAATGTTTGGATGTGCGCCAAAATCCTTTTCACCAAAAATAAAAATAAAAACGGTCGTAAAAAAATACGTTGGTATCGATTTTCCCAATTTCTTTACGAAGCAAAGGTTACAGGTTTATCGCCAGGATAAAAAAAAATGGAGTTAAACTGAAAGGAAAGCCGATATTCTTTTACGATTTTTTTATGACTTTCTTAATAAAAATATTTAAAAAATGTATATACGAATGTCATGACAACATAAATCTTTAATATAAATATTTCGAAGATCAACATCATATATATATTTAGAAATTATTTTCTAATAAAACCTCAAAACATATAAGTGTACATTCAAAACACATATTTTATCGGACATATCTATCTATCTATCTCTCTCTCTATCTATCTATCTATCTATCTATCTATCTACGAGGCTTGTCTAAAAAGTATCCGACCATTTGTGTCCTTGCGAAATAGAGCCGATAGGGCGGCGCCACTCTAGACAGTGAAGGAATACACCTTTATGCGCATGTGTGAATTTTATCACCGGCTTTCTGCGTGTAAGTCGCTACCTGCCAAACAAGGCAGGCCGCCACTGTAGACGTAAAGGGTTACTTAGAATGTGGGTGTGTGTTTTGGGTGACATCCCAAGTTGGGAGCTGTGCAGCAAGATGTCTGTTTATATAAGTTTAAAACCTCTGCATGTAGGTACTTTCTGGGAAAGAGGGAGCAGAGAGGTAGTTCCAGAGGCCAACAGCATGAGGAAAGAAGCTATTGGAGTAGAAGGCTCTCCGGCATCTGGAGACCTCCACAGTGAATGGATGGGATTTAGCTGATTGTCGAGTTGGTCTAGTGAATTTACGTCAAGGGGGCACTAGAGTAGCCAGTTCATCGGAGCACATTCCATTGAAGTATTTGTAAAACAAGCACAAGAATGCTACATTGCTGCAATGGGACAGGGGCTGGAGCTTGGTTGACAATGAGTGACCTATTAAGTTAGCGACTCTTTTTTGGACCTTGTCTAGAAGAGAGAGACTAGGGGATTATGCACCAGCCCAGATGTGACAACAATACTCCATGCATAATCGGATAGTGGCTTTGTAGAAATACAGGGTAATGTCAGATATGAGGAGTTTACTAGCACAATAGAGTGAGATCACCTTCTTTGCTGCAGCCTTGGCAATGTCTTCAATGTATTTGTCCCAATTTATGTTAAATATGAATGTTAGGCCGAGGAGTTTGAATGTTGAACTCTCGGGTAGGGTGTTATTTGCCATGACAATCGGTGATTAAATTTGTGCCCAAGCTGTTGTCACAGGAACAAAAGGACCTTCGTTTTTAAGTTACACAGGACCTTCTGGAAACCGCCAACACTTATCCTTGGTTTCTGAATACCGTAATAACTGGAGATGAGTCATGGGTGTATGGGTACGATCCAGAAACAAAAAGACAGTCGTTGCAATGGAAGCATCTCGAGTCTCCAATGCCAAAAAAGCGCGACATGTGCGAAGCAAAATCACGGTGGTGCTGACTGTCTTCTTTATTCATCCGCAAATTTATCCCAATTTATCCAACATTTCTTGGCCAAACATGGAATTCCAGTTGTTCGCCAACCTCCCTACTCTCCAGACATGGCTACTTGCGACTTCTGGTTGTTTCGAAAATTGAAGACCCCACTGAAAGGTTCCCGTTTTGAGGCTAGAGTAGAGATGATGTGGAACGCGACGGCGGAGATGAACACTATTCCAAAAGAAGACTTCCAGGTGTGTATCCGGCAGTGGATGGATAGGGGAGGCTAAGTGTGTGCAAGGACAAGCATCCTACTTTTAAAGAAATGAGTATCCAAATCCCGTCAGGTATTTGAAATATTTTTGTCGAATACTTTTTAGACAGGCCTCATAAGTATATATATATATATATATATATATATATATATATATATATATATATATATATATATATATATATATATATTCTGATACATTTTTCATTCTTATCCACGTGTGCTTCATCCTTTCCGGGAATCATCAGTGTGGAGGATGACTGTCCTGCCGGTCATAGGATTCGAAACCAAGACATATGTCACATTTTAACTTTCAAGTTTGAACAACTCTATCGATGCGATTAACCCAACAGCCATGGATAAAGAAGAGAATTAAAGTCTATTCATATCGGTACAATCTGACATATCTAGCAGGCTGTCACAAATCTGTTAAACTATCTAATTGGACGGAACATTGATTTAAGCATCATTTGGCAACCTATTTTCATATCTATAAAAACGCCTATCCTGCATTAAAGGGGCTATAAACAATATACGGAGAGACAGACAAAAACAGAGACTGAAGATAAATCCAGTAAACGAGACCATATTATAGGTCTCCTTTGTTAGGATTTGAAACCGACGGTACCGATGATGTTTTTGTGTTCTGTAATACATATATAAATAAATATTACGCTCTTATTTTTTTAAACATTTTTATAATCGAGAACTCTTCTTGGGTTCTCTTCCACTAACCTTACATACACACACATACACACACAGATTTAATGTGAAATACTTATTTTACACTTGCTAGGCCGATTCCATCTAACAAGAAAACACAGCGAGCAAATTACTATTATATTTAATGTGTAATCTTACTTGTGACACATCGGTCTGAGTTTTTTGTAGTTGGATGACTACACCCCTTGTTGAGAAGAAGAGGTTTGCATAATCTGTGTTTGTTAATAAACTTTTTCTCGTATGTGACGTGATGGCTCAGGTGGCAGAGTACCATCCTCGAATACAAATGACTCGGGTTTCGAATTCTGACTTCGGATGTGTCCTGCTGATGAGTCCAGAGAGAGAGAGGAAACTCAAGTTTGAGGCTTCCGGTTTGTGGATTTCATGGAGTACGTCCTCTACAGCATTGTTCCTCATTGTGGGTATACATATATATCCATTGTGGGTATACATATACATCCTTCTCTTCCCATATATATATATTGTATGTGTATATATATATATTGTATGTGTATTTAGGCAGCATTTTTTCTGCCAACATTGTTAAAAATAACATAATTCGTCTGTTTAATTATACCGTTTTTATTTTTTCAATTTTTCTGATTAAAATCAAACAAATTTATAAATGTTCCATATGTTTCACGAACGTTTTAGATTCTTTGTCCAATCACCCTCAGGTGTCAAAAGCAAATGAACAGAAAAGCTGGAGAAAGAAGATAACTTTTAAAAAGACGGCGGAGAAATGCGCAGAGGACGTTTTTCGCATTGTTCCAGGAAGTCGTTGACGATTTGAATTCAACAACGCTGGATGGCATCACAGAACATAATCGCATTAGGTTAAGCATTTTAAAATGTTAATACTGGTTTCATATGTGATGTTATTAATTTTAGGTGGTTGTGTTTTTATGTAAATAGCTTCCAGTATTTTTAATTTTTAAATTGGTTTCGAAATGTATAATTTTAGTGTTATTAACTAGAATTTGTCTTAAATGAGAGGGTATTCAGTTATGTTTTTGTAGATGTTGGTCAATTGAGCTAGAGTTTTCAAGATGCATGGTGAGGCGACGGGATAGAGTAATGCTTGTAAAACCAATGTAGCTATTAGCTTTGTTATTATTATGGGAGTTATATACCCCTAAATGACAACAACATTAAATTAGACTCATTATTTACCAGAAGAAATTTTAACCTTAAAATCTGACATGAGTATACTTCAGACTACAGTTAACACTGACCAACTATTTAGAATAACATAGTATTCGAAGCCTAAATAAGGTCTCTTTGACATACCTACACACTGGTCCATGCAAGGAATGGTACACTTTCTTCAAATGATACTACCTCAAGTAACAACAGTAAGCTTGATAGTTCACGTGCCTAGATCAATTCTTTTCCTGAAATCCGGCCAAACCAAGAATAGGCCACGAAAATGATAAAAAATAACATAGTTATATGGCCAATTGGGGAGAAAGAAAATACTATTATTTACTGCTTTATTAACCCAAGCGTAAATGGATCCTTCTTATTTCTGAGAAGTTACTGAAGTATAATCAATTGTGCCCTAAAATATTTTGTAAACTATATATTCTCTTAAAATAGAGGACACCTTTCTTGCATAAATTCTAAAAACGGTCATATTTCTTTTCAAACAACCGACAACATCAACATATTATTCAAAGAAAGGTATTTAATACCAACGTTGTTTTCGAAATTCTGTAGTGGCAATATGGCGAAGGTATAGGGTGACCATGCATATAATAATGAACGTTTGCAAAAGATTTTGAAGAAAATTCACGTCAATGTGTTAGATAAATTATTTGACACTTTATGCCATATCAGTATTTTAACGGTATTCGACTGTACGAATCCAATTGGTAAGATAATAAAGCTCGATAAATGAATCGTCAATGAATAAAGATTTGGTTCTGAAATCGGGAATTACTAGATTCTAGAAAGTTTAATCAGACAATAATTTTACGATATTTATTTTAACTTTAAAAAAATCAGATTTTTAGTAAACAGTTAATGGCGACTTAAAAAAAAATGAGTCTTGTAGAATTATAAATTTACAAATTTGTTTAAAGATTATTTTTCATTTTTGAATATTTGCAAATCAAATATCTTTGTATTATCATTATTATATATAAATACATATTTTAGACGTAAATAAACAGCGTGTTTCTGGATGATTACATTAGCTCTCTACTTCTGATTTAATTTCTATGGTAGAAGAAAAAAGAATGAACGAGAGTTTTTGGGTTAGTAGATGTGGAACAGTTGAGGTAGCAGAATCAGTTGGAAGGATAATGCCAAGTAAAACATGGAAGGTTGTGATAATGATGAATTTGAGAGAAAGGAGGAGGAATTAAGACCTGACCTGAGAAAAGACTACAGCTGACGCGCATACTGTGATATCGCACAGGATCAGTGAATTTATTGACGAGGGTTTCGTTTTGAGAGCGATAACTCTTGATATATCATTAACTAAGGAATATCTGGAAATGTCCTATCAACTATCAAATCCTTTATCGCCGATAGATCTACAAAAGTAGTCGTTGACGGGCAAAGGTTCGAAGCACACGGTCTCAAACATCCATCTGGGGCCCAACCCGCTTCCTCATCTTCAAAATAATCTTCCAAATCATATTTTTATATCATTTGTTTACCCTTATGCAGACGACACAGCTATTTATTACATCAAAAGGCATTGATGATCAACATCTTTCTGATTCTCTCTCTTCGACCACGTGATGTGATAGAAAAAGTGCATTGTTTCTTTTAACGGTTCTAAAACCAAGCTTCTCTTTTTTTCACCACCAATGCTCGGGTCCTAAATTCTCACCAATCATAAATGAATGGCTCTCTTCTCAAGATAAACTGCTAGAACTGACTTTTATCCTATACCTGAAATGGAATACTTTTTTTTTACATCAAAGGTCACCGAGGATAAGAGTTAAAGAGTTTGGCCTGAGGTTAAAGAGTTGTACTGGTGGATGGTGAGACAGCATCGCGTACACCGACACGATGGTTGTAGCAGAGCAAACATTGATTATCTACGGGGACGGTCCAACAAGAACTTGTTTACATTGGACTTTAATTCGACCATATTGTAGTCGACAGGGAAGCAGGCTCGCGGTACTGTGTTCAACAGACAGGAAAGTGTAGGAGAGAAGCTTTGCCCATGGAAAATTCGTTTCGTCTTGGGCACGCAAAGAGAGAGGGGAAATTATTGACAGTGATAGTAGCGAGGCGGTTTCTTATTGTAAATGTTTTACAAGGGGGAACCATAGATATGAGCTGTCGAGTACCTACCATGAAAATAACGGTAGAGCAAAGAAAGACTAGCAATATCTCTTCTGTGAGAGAGTGACTGTAGGGAAGAGAATCAGACATCCCTCACTAGATTTCGACGTCGGTTTTGGACTCTGCCAAGGCAGGAAAAGGGTGCTCTGAGCGACACCTCCCCATATCAAATCTGTTGCTAAGGTCGTTAGAAAAATTGTTGTATCGTACTACCGCTGCAGAAAGTACCTACTCCTAACACAATGCCCTACCCGTGTAAGAGCTAGATACGTCACAATATGGGGGAATGTTGTATTATCTGAAGATGTGCCGCTCGAAGCATTCTTTCTGGTCTTGACAGAGTACAACATCGCCTTCACATTCTAGTGTGGGTGATCTCTTTTGGTCCCAGCAGCCTCTTTCACACAGAAGATATGTAACTAGCCTATCTCTACTGTATCGTAATATTCACAATCGGCGCTAAACTGCGCTTCAATCCCTGGCACTCCTTGTGAAACATTCAAAGCAAGAACTCGTCCAACTACAGCCACAGCAAAGAACTTTACATTCTCGTTCTCTCCCTCCCCCCTCTCTCTCTCTCTCTCTCTCTCTCTCTCTCTCTCTCTCTCTATCAAAAACAAACGAACTTCCATGAAGAAAGTTTTTTTCTTAGAACTTCCAATCTGTAGAACAATCGACCACGAGTATTCTTCCCAACCGACTAAAGCATGGTCGTCTTCAAATATAAAGTAAACAAATACTTGTTAAGCCGTTTACTTAGATAATCAATTTTTCTTAACTAATCTTCTACCCATTTCACTCATTGTTTCTAATCCTGTCGTTGTGGCGATTATCTTCGAACCGACGATCTTTTTAACCCTTATATTCGATTTTTCCCCGAACTTTTATAAGTCGTGACCAATGAGTAAAAACAATTTTTTCTGATAAAAGTAGAATAGATATGAAACCTTTATGAATGACTGGACATTCGCACTTTTGTGAAGTCTGTTCGTGCGAAATCTCTCAACCAAATGGCAGTAATGGCCGTTAACTGTGTTAATGTCACCCACACGCGCACATCTCGTTGTAAATATCAGTAAGAATATATATATATATATATATAGAGAGAGAGAGAGAGAGAGAGAGAGAGAGAGAGAGATTATTATTTTTATTTATATAGACATGTACAAAATGTCGTTACACTGGCATGTCGATGTTATCGATCAATAGTTATACGAAACTAAGATCTCATCAAGAGAAAAAAGTCTGATCTTTCACTCAGATTTTTATATTGCGAAACAATGAAAAGAAAAGAAAAAGTCAAAGCCGAATTAATAACGGGAGGTCACATGATCAAATTTAAAACAATTGATAAAAAATAGTTGAGATTCTGTGGATTTTTATCATGTAAATGTCAACTTTACCTTGAACACTATATATATATACATATATATATATATATATATATATATATATATATATATAAATATATAATAAGTTATGCAAATGTATTTATAGCAATTAAGCTTAATTGCTATAAATATATTTTCATAACATACTACCTTGCTCTACTCACGTATTGCCCACTGTTTAAGTAAATACTGAAAATTGATACATAAAAAATCATATCTCCTTATAACATGTTATGTAGATACATAAAATATTAATATATATATATATATATATATATATATATATATATATATATATATATATATATATATATATATATATATAGTGTGTGTGTGTATGTGTGTGTGTTATATGCGTGAGATATGAAAACGAGAGTTTGTATTATGTTGGGCAGGAAATAGAAAGGTGAGTTTCTATCAGAACACGATCGATGACATCATTTCTCGTAGATACATAAAAAGAAAATGAGATAAAAACCTTGTAAATTCGAAAACGAAGGCCGTAATGAATGCTTTTGCTATTTATTAAAACCCATTTTCCTCCATCGCCCTAGAGACAGCGCTCCCTTCGCAGATTACCATCACGCGATCCGCTCGTCAACCTGCGTACCACAAGCTATGACTGCGACTACTGCAGTGACAAAATAGCCTATTAGATGAGGAGACAAGAGAAATGTGCAGGCAGAGCATCGGTCGACGATGCAAAACAGCCCTCAATTTGACTCGCCGACAAATAATCGATAATCTCTTTTGTGTACTGACGAAAAACACAGTTGTTAACATCTTTGCGATTTCGTAGCGCTAGACAGATAGGTGTATTACAATTCAGCCCATATTGTCGAATATATCTTCGGTTTATATATATATATATATATATATATATATATATATATATATGTGTGTATGTGTGTGTGTGTGTGTGTGTGTATATGTGTGTTTGTGTGTGCAATTTTATTTCGTTTGGAAGACAAAACTCCAACAGATTTTTTTTAAATAATAAACGCATAATATTTATTTAGTTATTATTAGAAGATTAAATCAACATAGTACCATGGGTTTCAAGACTGAGGCGGACTCCGGTAAAATTACTGAATCAAACATTATTAGTACTAGCAAATATGTGCTCCCTTCTGGTCGCATATTTTTGCTTGTTGTTTTATTTAATTGCTCAGTAAAATATTGTTTTCTTGTTTTTTTTTTACAAAAGAAAAAAAAACAAATTCACCTTATCCTTTATTTTAATAAATAAAATACGGAATAATAATAAAAGCATAGTTTTAAACAAAATATACCCTTTACGTCGTAAAATGTAAAACAAAAAATCCTAAACTTACTTAATGTTGTTAAAATATACTAATATTTTAAGTTTTTCAAATCGAAAAAAAAGGTGTACCTAAAATAAAATCAACAATTAAAAAAAATAAAATACAGTGAACACGATTCTAAATTCAGTTATTTAATTGGTCAGTAAAATGTGTTTGTTTGTTTTTACCAAGAAAATAGTAATTTTTAAATCAATTATTTTTTAAATTAAACAATTTGATTCAATAAATTTCTGCTTTAAAATATAAATTTTAATAAGATTTAAAAAATATTTAGGGGGTGAAAAAAGACTTTCACTGAGCTTTACGCGAGCTTCTGACAACGTTTAGTGAACCCTCTCGACTGTCTACTGTCTTTTAGGCACAGATAGAACTTAATTTCCTTTACTTACGTGGTAATTCCCCGTGGGTTAGAGCGCTAGCTTGCGGAGTTAAGGCTGATTCTGTAACTAAGTTTCCAAACCATCTGACCGTCTGAAATTATCCCTCCCTACATTGATGATAGTAAAAGCTTGAAACGTAGGAAAACACATTTTTTATGCTTTAATGCTTAATACATATTGTTATAAGCCCCTTTAAGGAATTTAATTCGGAGGGTTCAAAATAGACTGTCAGTAAGCTTTACGCAAGTTCCGATAAGGTTCGTTGTGCACTCTCGATTGTCTACTTCTGCTGCCCGCTTTCTTAGACACAAATAGAACTTAATTCCATTTATTTAGGTGGCAATTCGCCGTGTCTATAAGGGTTAGAGTGCTAGTTTGCAGCGTCTACGTTGATTCTGCAACTGGAGTTCGAATCCTCTGACCGTCTGACATTATTGCTTTCTAGACTGATGGTAGAAAAAGCTTGAACTGTCGGCGTCTGTAGGAAAAATAATTTAATATTTACTTCATATTTTTTTCTGCTTGATTATACCTTTTTGATCTTTTAAATTTATCTAATGATCTTTTTTGTCTCAAAATTAAAAACAAAAGTATGTCCCATATGTATCAGAAACGTTTTCGATTTTTCGTCGAATCATCATCAGGAAACAAATGCACAAAAAAGCTGGCGAAAAAAAGAACATTTCTAAAATTAATCGAGAACGCACATGTGAAGTCGGCTTGATGTCACAAGAATAAACTAGTGCAATTCCAGGAAAAGCATTAACAATTAAAATTTCGGGATGCCAGAATTAGTGTTACAAAGCCAATTTTATTACGTTCAACACTTTGCAAAGGTTGTTACTTATGTTATATGTAATGTTATTAATTGTACGTCACTGGGTTTTAATAAAGGTAGCCTAGAGTATTTTTGAATTTTTAAAAATTGGTTAGAGAATGTATTATTTTCGTGTTATTAACTAAAATTGTCTTAAATAAATCACGCAACCACGTGACACATACGCCATATCAACATTTTCGTCCTAACATCAAGACGAGTTTCAGCTTAGCTGCGATAAGTATGTCTCAATCAAGAAGAAAAAAAAAGAAAAAATGAAGAAATATTCTTCTGAAGATGGTATATATTACCGAATATACTCAAGTTGATGAAAAAAAAAGTTTTTAAGGTAAATAAATAAGTTATTTTTAAAAACAAATAATTTGCGTTGTGCAAGGTTTTCTAAATATTTTCTAAAAATATATTCTCTTTATTATTGGTATTCCGCCAACGCTTCAAATGTGTGACTTTTCAATATATATATATATATATATATATATATATATATATATATATATATATATATATATATACTATTAATTAACGTGACACGTTGGGTCACCCAATGAACTCGTATAAGATTGTTTAAATTATGAAAAATGAGTTTTCAAAGCGAGTTACTTTGTGTTTTAATAAAAATTCAAAATCATGAGATAGTATTTTTCTGCGCGCTTTCTCTTGGGTTAAATAGTACTTCTCCTTCAGCTGATATTCCCTTGTCTTGGTGTAAATAACCAACTACTCTAATCTTCAATTTTATAATTAATTATATTCATTTTAATTTTAATAAAAAAAACAAACAGAGGTCGAGTGATGTAAGCGAGAGTAATAGACACCGTATACAGATGGAGAGGAGAACAAAACAATGTATACTGACAGAGAGTAAGGGTGATATATAGAAACATACTATGAGATGTTCTACATGATAGTCACACTACCGTTATATCGACTGATGAACCGGTCACATTTGGTATCTTTAACCCTGTGGATTGAGTTTCCACTGTTTCCGGGAAACCGAGCGTATCAATAGATGATCATAATAATGTCCAGTGTTCATGAATATAGTTCAAATATATTGATTAAATTAATATATAATGTTCCAATATTTATATGAGTTTATATATATATATATATATATATATATATATATATATATATATATATATATATATATATACATATATATATATATGTACAGGATAGTCTCATAAACTTATGAACGGATCATTATTCATTTTAGAATACGTATTCTAAAAACACAGTGAGTTACATAGGCACATCATTTTCTTATTATTTGTGTAAATGTAAACATTTAGGGTGTACATAAAGATTTATGTATTTATTTATTATGATAAAATTATTATGAATTCTATAGTATATGTTATGGGCAACTCTATTAATAACATGCGTATCTCACATTTTTGTAAACTTTACTATTTAGAGGGTGCGCACATGACAACTCACAATCTCCCTCAAGAAACTTTAAAAATAAGTGAGATACAAAAACAAATAGTAAAAAGAAATTATCTTCATCAAAGTCATAGTTATATAAAGTAATACATTTTTAAAGGATCAGTGAGCGGTTAGAAGCGTCAATAATATTTATGTGCTGGGTAAAATTCTTTGTTGATTAATTTATCATTATAAATTATGGAAACTGTACATCTACAAAAAACGAAAGAAAAATTAAAATATAAAACTCATGCTATATTTATTGTTTACTGGTCCTGGGACGGGTATTGTAATAATACTAATATATATATATATATATATATATATATATATATATATGTATATATATATATATTTATATATATATATATATATATATATATAGAGAGAGAGAGAGAGAGAGAGATATATATCATTGTAGATAATAAACTCCTAAATTAATGAACCAACCATTATAAATGTTGGAACACAGCTACATGGCGTAAAGCTGGATAATATGTGCTCTATTTAGTTTTATTTAGTTTCATGCAAAG
Organism: Sepiola atlantica; assembly: GCA_963556195.1. NCBI lineage: Eukaryota > Metazoa > Mollusca > Cephalopoda > Sepiida > Sepiolidae > Sepiola > Sepiola atlantica. The sequence goes on along the minus strand of OY744515.1, from coordinate 177,728,600 downwards.
AGGGCAAAAAAGTAAGTGGAAGCTCTTCGTGAAAATTCAGATACTTCCGATTTGGGTGAAATTAATTAATAAATATTCCCAAAATGTCTGTTTTTGGATAGTTTAAAGGAATTTAGAAGCGCACGACCGCTCATTTGAAAATTCAATTTTTTCAGATGTGTATTATATTTGATCGATATTTTAATATATGGGCATTTGAACTCAAAATTGTTGTAGGAAGAATAAAAAGAATTATGTCAGTGACGTCCCGCACATGTTCACTTAGGAAATATGTAAAAGGCTGTACTCTTTCATTGTGCGGGATGCTGATATGAAGTGAGGAGACATCCACAGTGACGTGTGGTGCTTCTTTTGGTAATTCAACGATCCTTTATATCATATAGCAAGAGATAATGGGCAGTACAGCTTTGAGAATATTGTTTGTGTGATCTGAAATTAAACTCCTGAATAACACGATTGGTCGTCTCGATGGTTGGACCCCAGATATCGAGTTAGCTCGTATATGTGGACGGCGTTATCATCGGTGTCCGGGTTGGTGTTGTCTGAGTTACTTTGTCCGAAATTAATTTGAGAAATTTGTGAAGTTAGTGGATGTCATAAAACAACCAGGTTTGAAATTATGGGGATGCGAGCTTAAATGCACATTTTGTTTGTTTCGCTGAGTAGGTTAATGAATACCTTTAATTGAGATATATGTAGTTTTATGAGATAATTTGGAAGTTGCTAATGCAAAGATGTAGTCAGTAATTATTCGTGATGACTCTATTTTTATCTGAATTCTTTGATAGTAATATCAGGATTGTCTTATTGACCTAATGTTTCGCTTAGCCTTTGTGAAGTTATCTTTTTTGTGATTATAACTAGTCGTGTATAACTTTTGAATAATTCATTAACCGTTCTTATTAAAAAATTCAAAAGTCTCAATTACAAAAACGCGAATAAGAGGAGATGATGTAAATTGCGGTTGGTGAATTACGCAAAAAAAAGTGCCATAATCTAAAGACTGTAATTTCAATCGCTATACATGCCACGATATTTTCGTTTTCACCAAACAATATCCGAGGAGAAAGTGGCGACGGAAAAAGAAAAAATGTGATGTATCTCTTTTTCTATTTGCTTTTCTGTTTAACAAATCACTCAATAAGTTTCAGGCCTAACTAATAAAACAACAACTTTTGGGCAAAATTCAACTTTATTAATCAACAGTCTCCTTCTAGTGTGATACACTGACTAAAACGCTTCTCAAACAATCAGATGCATTTTCAGTGGAAATATTTGTACTTAGCCCTAAAATACGCCTTAGTTTCTGATATTACCTCTTCATTGGAGCCAAACTTCTTTCCCTGTAACATTATTTTAAGGTCTTTATACAGCCAGTAGTCGCTGGATGGTAGATATGAAGAATAGGGTGGTTGCTGAAGCAACTTGTAATGCAATTAATGGAGTTTTTCCATCGTTTAGATCGAGCTGTGACACAGTGCATTATCTTGGTGAAAAAGCACTTTTTTCTTCATTTGTGGCAGTTTTCTTGGTATTTTTTTCCTTCAAACAAATAAAAAATGCTATATAATATTCGTTATTAACTGTTCTTCTTTTCACAAGGTAAACAATTAACAGACTAACCTGCATCCAAAAATATGGAGGCCAAAACCTTGCCTGCTGATGTTTGCGTATTTGGTCGCTATGGACGACTTTCACCTGCAGCTGTCAAATTAGCTGACTGACGATCTGACTCCGAAGTGAAAGTGGTGGATCTATATTTCATCCATTATCATACATTGACGCAAAAAGTTATATTTTTTTCCGCCGAAGAAGTCATAAACAACGTTCTGAATCGTTGACGCGTTGTTGTATGATACAGCTGTGAGCAAATGCGGCAGCCACTTTGAACACAACTTATTAAATTGATAATTTTTCATGTAGAATAGTTTATACAGCGCCTTCTGATATCTTCAACTCCTTTACTAGATCACAAAACTCCAACTTACGATCGGCCCAAGCGTCATTGTCGACTTTGTTTATGTTTTCCGGGCCATTGCAGAAGTTGGGCGTCCTGGGGGTTCAACATCATTTGTTTCTGTACGACAGCCTTTAAAGCCAGCAAAGCAACTCTAAACTTTTGTTTCCGACTGAGCAGACTACGGGTTTTGATCTCAGTTCAAGCATGTGGTTGTCTAACCCCACTTACAAGATGTGATACAGCTAACATCTCTGTCTTAAGATGACTATATATATATATATATATATATATATATATATATATATATATATATATGTGTGTGTGTGTGTGTGTATATATATTTCCTCTTGCTCCAGCCATAGGAATTTGCCGTTTAAGTTAGCTCAGTTAGTCAATAATTGAAAACCTGCGGAGTAGAAAAGACTGGAAGTCGCTTGTTTGTTAAAAGCAGAAGACGTCCGTTTATCGATCAAAGAAACAAAAATCGAAGTAAAACTTTTCAATCAAACTCACAAATCCAATCAGGAATTTGACGTGAGTTTATTTGAATTATCCACTTGACTAATTCCACCTGTCGACGGTAGAGTTCACGAATGATATGATGAGGATCTGATTTTGTATGTGAAGTGCTTCGGAGGAAGAGCCATTGGGATGTGTGGGTAGTATATATGGAAATATACAGACGGATATTGCTGAAGGCCAACATATTTGATAGCTTTTCATACCACGATTCATATATTTGCTTATAATAAAAGAGATCTGCAAATACTTCATTGACAGAAAATTGGTAACAGTCGTCTAGGAACTACATATACAGATTTCAAAAGTTTATATTCAAACGTATGTCTTTTATCAAAACATTATTCTTCACTCGATACCTATCCGTAAAAATACGTAGGTATCTTTAAATGAGTAGGTATTTAAACACGTCTTTTTCGTCGATATGTGTGTATATATATATATATATATATATATATATATATATATATATATATATATATATATATATACATTCATTACCTTAGTATATCTATCTTTCTATTAATATAATTATATATATATATATATACATATATATATATATATATTATATTATATCACATCATTTCTTATTTGCGTTTATATTTACTTTAAGATACCTCCGTTAAATCTTATATTCATGCATCTCTTCATATATTTTGATTGATATGTCTATCTATCTAGTTATATATCTTTTAATATGATTTTATTACCTAAATAATACTTTATTATTTTTATTATTACTATTTTTATTATTCCTATTATTATTATTATTATTATTATTATTATTATTATTATTATTATTATTATTATTATTATTATTACATATCGCATATACATTAGTTTATTATATTTCCATTAATTCACTTTATTTCTTCTTTTCGTTCTATATTTTGATTTTGATTTTGTTTCTCATCTATTCCGCTTCATTGAATTGCTTAGTGTTATTTAAACTAAAGAAATCCAGTTTCTCTTAATGGTAATGCATGAGATTACGGACGCACATGCATTCTTATAGATAACGTATTTCTTTAGCAATCGGCAGTGAGATTTCGCGTGGACTAACTTGAACATTAAAACAAAGCTTGAAATTCTAGTTTTCTCAACGGTTTAAATTTTCCTTATTTCGTATCATTTTAACAAAGATCGGAGGACTGCTAGAAATATCAGAATAAAATATAATAATTACAAAAAAAACAACATCGTTTTATGCTTCATACATAACAAATTATATTTAAACTACTTCTCTAGAAGCATACCTAGAATAAGAAACACACACACACACACACATATATATATATATATATATATATATATATATATATATATATATATATATATATATATATATAAGAAGAGCGCACACTAGAGAAACACGTTTCCATTTGTGAATTAATATGTCGATAAGCGCGTTCAATCTTTTCAGTTTATAGTGACTGGGGTCCGTGGTGGAAATAATGCGAGATTACAGGGTTTCTCCATTCAAATCTAAGCCATGAAAACTTTAAAAATATTATAAGAATACATATATACATATATATATTTATTTGTCCTGTATTTTGAGATTTATTTATTTTTTAAGAACATCAATTCACATTATTTAAGAATATTAATAAAAATGTGACCGCATATTTCAGTCGAGTACAGTATCATATCAAGTTATTTTTCTTCTTTAAAAAAGAGATAAATGCAAGTTCTTTACTTTGAGAAATTAGATTATACAAAGAAGATGATTAACAAATTAAAATCTTATTTCGACTGTAAATGTTTATTTGAGGAGCAATCATAGTATATTAAGCAAGTATCATGCAATTTAAAATGATTTTCGGGCGGGATAGATAAAATGCAAAAACATTTGATCATGTTAATATAATAATTTTGAAAATGGCTTTTTATCGTATTTTACATTAAACATTTTCATGTCGTTTTAGTAAGTAACCCAACGCTTTGTTCACAATGTCATTACTAATATTTATTTGGATAATAAATATATCAACTGAAATGTGGCGACCAGTTTATGTTTACCGTATGCAAAAAGCTGTTCATGACTAGATAAACTTAAATATTCAACAATACCAACAAAATTACAAACTTGGAAAACCACAAGAAGGTTCACTCGGCGCTGAACACGGAAACATTTTATGTTGATAATATTCTTTACTTCTTTATTTACGTCATACTCTTATTATTTCCAGACGCTGCTGCTACTACTATTAAAGTATTTTCCTTTTCTTCTTTATTTACGTCATTAAACTAGTGTTTGTTCATTAATGCATGTATACATATCATTGTTGTTACACTGTCTATTCAGTCATACATTTTAATACGAATGAGAATCGCTCAACTAAAATGCAACCTACAGTGTTGAATTTTGTTAAAAATAACTATGTTCAAACAACTATGAATAGTGGTTATCATTATAAAAACTATGCATTCACAAATGAAGTTCAAATTGTGTGTGTTTATTCAAATACCATGGAAATTAACCTGTAGAAAACATCGATTGATAAAATAATCCAATACTCATGTTACTTCATGTTATTGATATAATACTATATGAAATAAAAGAAAATTTTATCTTTTATTTACGGTAGCATTGGCATATTTCCAGAACAACAACTATCGTGATGTGATAAAGTATAAGTGTGATTTTACCTTTTTGTTTTGGAGATTGGGTGAGTATATTATTCTTGACCGCATAAAGCGCCTTCGTTCGTAATAGTTAATTACTTTGATAACAATTATTTCCAATATATAAAGTTAAGTATGTTTATATATTTATATATTTCTATGTACACGATTCACTCTTAAACTAATTAATTGATCATTATACACTTTTGAACGAAGCTGCTAGCCATAAGCGATAATAATTCGGGTTGCATTTAGTTTAATTTTTTTTCATACAAAATGGGGTAAAATAGAGTGTTAGCCCTTCGGGAAAATTCAGATTCTGATTTTTTAAAACATTTTTAAAATGCGTATTAGACATCAATTAATAAATATTCCTCAATTTTCAGTTTCTTTGTAATATTTTAAATGTTTTAAGGGGCATAATATGAGCAAAAACTCTCATATGAAAATTCAAATATTTCAAATTTGCATTGAATTTGAATCATAGTAAAGACATACATTAAGCAAGATTCCATGAATTTCAATTTCCCTTTAAGACCTTTTAAGCTTAAGCTTTACATTTTAGACATTTTTTAGAATCTAAATATTGTAATCATTAAATAAGAATTCTACACAAGGTTTAGTATAATTATATCATGATTTTAATTTTCGTAAGGGTGCACAAAAATGGTGCAGAACTGCTTTTCATCCTGGGAAGGGTATTGTACTATTTTTACAATTTAAAAAATGTGTTTATTTAAATAAAAAGTACATTAAACGATTTAAAATTCTATAATTAATAGAATAATTTTTAAAAAATAGATATAGTTAGAACAATTAACTTGTGAATCAGTGTTAAAACAGAGATACATAGGTTTTATGAACTGAACAAAGAAGAATATTAAAATATCTGAACGCGGCTCTAAAAAAATTCTATTTTCTATGTACATTATATGCAAAAATATGTTTGTATTTGTTTTAGTAGAGAAAAATGTGGAGCGCTTTGTAAACATATTCACTAGACTTAAATGTCTATATACTTTCTTGTGGGGTGACTTTATAAACATATTCACTAGACTTAAATTTCTATATACTTTCTTGTAGGGTGACTTTGTAAACATATTCACTAGATTGAAATTTTTATATACTTTCTTGTAGGGTGACTTTGTAAACATATTCACTAGACTGAAATTTCTATATACTTTATTGTGGGGTGGCCTCTCTTTTGCGCAACAGAAACATAGCGTCAGTGACGGCATGTGTTTAGAAACAAAAAAACATTTAATGACACTTTCGAACTTTCAAATCAAAATCACTTTTTATTCTTTTAAATTGTTTAAAAATATTGCTTGAATATTGTTCTTCTAATTTTTAGCAGAAAAAATACAGTGCTTTTAATAAAAAAATATTCCGGCGTAAACTGAATAAGAAATAATACACCAATAATTTGGCAGATTAAATAATATCATAGTAAAATTTGTCAAAATATATATGATACATCTAAAAAATAAAATAGAATTTTCTCAGTTTTGCAGACATCAATAATTTATAATGGTATTTTATTTTGTTTTGTTTTATAAATAAAAGTACTACACCCATTAAAATTTCAGCAGCCATTAAAATTTCAGCAGCCATTAAACATTAGCACACATGAAATCGTATTTTAATGGAACTTTTAATGTCTTTTATTCATAAAAAGAAATAGCTCATTGTCAAATTCTGATACTATCAAAATATTTGTATTATTTGGATAATTATGGCTACTGTTCTAACCTTTTCTGTTATTTTCAACCTCTGACATTCTTCAGGTGCATTGCGTCGGACTCAAGAATCTTTATGTTCAACTGAAGAATCCATACGCAATTTTGGTTTGAACTGTTTACGGGATTGAGATTATGTTCGTTCCGCCAGTCATGACTAAGTAGAAGTCTTAAGCATTTAAGATAAGTGTTACTACAGTAAGAAACGTCGTTGAAATGATAAACTTTTAAATTTTACAAACCAGACAACTTGACACGAGATTTTGTCAAATAAATGAAATATTTATTAAATCATTTTTTTAAATCCAAATTTTCGGTTTTATAAAACTCTATCCATGGTAATACGGACAATATTTTCCTTTTATTTTATTTCTTTTCAAGGTTGAAGTCTTACAGCGTAGTCGAATATTGACGATCTTCTGGTGTTATCGAAGTGAGATAAACAGTAGCCCGAAGAATTCAAATAATAATCAATCATTATCTAAGAAATTTCAAAAAGTAATACGAAACAAAATTGTCAATATTAAAAAGTAAATATGTGGGCGTGGATGTTAAATCACATGAATCAAGGGAGGCGCGAGAGCGCTCTATCCCTTAATAGACTTCAAGAATAACCTATGCTGGACATCTCATTTCTTTGATCAATCATAACTCAAAAACCAATAAACCAAATTAGTTAAAACTTTGCAGAAACTTTTTATTTGATAGGTTCTATGAGTGTGTAGAATTTCAGCATCATTAGTCAAGGCAACCCAGAGATCCAGAAAGTTCAATCATTAAATCCTGTTATCCGTGTGTACGTACGTACGTACGTACGTATGTGCCATCCTCTATCTCATCAACTATTTAATGAATTCTACTGATTTTTGGCAGAGATAGAGGTTCTAGGGTCTAGTTGATGGCATTTTAATTTCAGTTTACCATATACCTTAGTTTTCAAGACAATTCCCCCAAAACTTAAAAATGACCATTGTATTGAGGCATAGCCTTTACAAAAGTAGTGACATTCCATGATAAATGCCAGTATTATGAAATCATATGCCATAATAGAGTTAAGATGAAAATTCATATACACTAAATGTACAAAAGCAAGGAAATTCCCAAGTTTTTACACTTTTATTGTCATTAAGGGTATGCGAGCACAACAGGGCTATGTATTTTACTGGTAGGAATTTTTCTTCAGCGCACCTTACACACTTCATCCACTCATGCATAGAGATTTATATTGTAGTAGTGTGATAATGAAATGGTTTGGTTGATATGTAGTCATACCCTTAATGACAATAAAAGTGTAAAAATTTGGGGATTTCCTTGCATTTGTACATTTAGTGTAAATGAATTTTAATCTTAACCCTATTAAGGGCATATGATTTCAGTATACTGGCATTTATCATGGAATTTATTTACAATTTATTTTAATGAAAGTGTTTTCAAAACTATGAAACAACTTCACATGTGTATTTTTCTCATTTTTTTAATTAAAAAATTTTTTTTTAACATAGTTCACCCCAAACAAGACAGGACGCCACTGTAGACGTAAGGGGCTACTGAGAAAAAGGAAGAGGGGAGCAGGTAGGGGGCAGTCAACCTAGATTGGGATCTGCGCAGCGAAATGTCTGTTTACATTAGTTTTAAACTTCTGCATGTCTGTAGTGTCGGGGAAACAGGGAGCAGAGAGGGAGTTCCAGAGGCCAGCAACACGAGGAAAGGAGCTAGTTGAGTAAAAGGCTCTCCAACATCTGGGGACCTCCGCAGTGAATGAATGAGATTTAGTTGATCGTGGAGTTAGTCTAGTGAATTTACGTCGAGGGGGCACCAGAGTAGCCAGTTCATCGGAGCATAATCACTGAAGTATTTGTAAAACAAGCACAAGGATGCTACATTGCGGCGATGGGACAGGGACTGGAGCTTGGTTGACAGTGAGGGACCTATTAGGTTGGCGATTCTTTTTTGGACCTTGTCAAGGAGGGAGAGACTAGTAGATGATGTACCAGCCCAGATGTGACAACAATACTCCATGCATGGGCGGATGGTGGCTTTGTAGAGATACAGGATAATGTCAGGCGAGAGGAGTTTACTAGCACGGTAGAGGGAGCCAACCTTCTTTGCGGCAGCCTTGGCAATGTCTTCGATGTATTTGTTCCAATTCATGTTACCTGTGAAGGTTAGGCCGAGGAGTTTGAATGATGAACTCTCAGGTAGGGTGTTGTTAGCTATAACAATCGGTGGTTGGAAAGGTTCTTTGTAGTTATTGAAGGAAAGGAGCCTTGTCTTGGCGGCATTAAAAGTTACCAACCATTTGTGACCCCAATCCACTACAGCCTGGAGGTCATTTTCTAAGGACTCAACCAATGCCTCGGATATGATCGCGTCGGTTTTGCCAACATGGCGAGAGTAAAGCGTGGGGTCGTCAGAAAATAAACCAATCTCAGATACTATGTCATCAGGGAGATCGTTTATATAGATCAGGAACAACAGAGGTCCAAGGATAGACCCCTGGGGTACACCAGCATTTATATCATGTTGTTTAGATGAACGGTCATCGAGGACAACCTGGATTTTTCTTTTGTCTAGAAAGGATCTGATTATATTAAGTAATTGCCCAGTAATACCGTATGAGCGTATTTTCAGGAGAAGCCCTTTATGCCATACCTTGTCAAAGGTCTTGGATATATCAAGCGCTACTGCCCTAGCTTCCCCTGCCTTGTCAAGTGAATGATACATGCGTTCATAGATGACCGTTAGGATGTCCGCAGTAGATCCCGCTTGTCTAAATCGATACTGGCGGTCAGATAGAAGTTTAGCATTATCTAAGTGCCTTACTATCGCTAGATTGATTAAGGATTCGAGGATTTTAACAAAGTTCGGCAGCAGACTGATTGGGCGATAGTTGTGAGGATCGGTTCTATTCCCAGAACTCTTGTAGACTGGTACCACAGAGGCAATTTTCCAGCTGTCGGGGAAGCAAGATTCAGCTAGGCATTTATTGTAGAGTTTGGAGAGGACAGGTGCCGGTTCAGCAGAGCATTTCATTATTACTATTACTGGTATAAGATCAGGCCCACAAGCTTTGGAGGTGTCAAGGTTTTTTATGATGTCTCTGACCTGGGATAGGGTGATGACCAGGTTATCAAGTGTGGCTTCAGTCCGCAATGGAAATTTGGGGAGGGGGTGGTTATGTGAGCTTAAAGTAGAGTTAGAAGCGAAGCGCTGGGCAAGTAGTTCAGCCTTATCAGTGGCCGTGCATACGACATCATTGTGGTTTGATAGTGGAGGAATCGTTGATTGACCATTATTCACTACACTATTGTAGATTTTCCAGAAATCACGAGTACCTAGTTTCTGTGACTGGATGCGTTTTTTTTTGTTAACTCATTATACCTTCTCTTCGCTTCACCTGTCTTGCATTTATTTCTTGACTCTATAAATGTATGTCTATTAGTAGCTGACTTATGGCGGCCAAATTTACGGAATGCTTGTTGTCTCTTAGAAATGGCAGCTGCACATCCCGAGGTGAACCATTGGGGAGAGTGGGGCTGGCTAAATAATTTTCGCATAGGGAAAGAGGCTTCGATGCCTGCTTTGACCCATTCAGTTAATTCGTTTGCACACTGGTCGGCAGGGAGTGAGAAGGTTTCCCTCCATGGGGCGTCACTGATGTGATCTCTGATTTACTCAAAATCAGCCTGCTTATAGTATCTTGTTTTTTTAGCAACGGTTCATCAGCTTTTGGACAACTTTTTAGGGTGATATGTATCATTAGCACAATGTGATCAGCATTCCCAAGTGGGCTATGAGCTTTCGTCACACAAGCCTCGGGCATTGAGGTCAATAAAAGGTCTAGAAGTGAGGCTTGTTGGTCTACTCGATCGGGGATGCGGGTCGGAAAATCGACAGTCTGAGAGAGGGAGTGAGCTAAGGAGAAATTATACGTAGAGTTGCCGGCCGCGTCAGTAAGGCTGGAGCCTTACTGACGCGGCCGGCAACTCGCGGTGGTGGGCGTTAAAATCCCCAAATACTTACTTTGTTAATCGAATATTTTTTACAATCGCAAATGCAACAGTGTGAAATGGAACTAAATTTTTGAATCTTAACTTAAAATGGTTTAAGTTCGGGAAAATTCACCATAAATGCATTTAGGTTTCTTCTAGCAGATAGACAACACGTTGCTAGTATCTGTCTCTACATTCGACACTTAATCAACTCGCTCTCTATCTATCTGCCTGCTGGTTCCTTTTGGAAACAGGCTAAAGTAAAGTCGTAGCTGTGTTGTGTTAATATTTTATTCAGATTTTTCGTCTTTTTCGAATAGAAAATCGGCTGCAATTTTCGAACCAAAAGGTGTTTTTTTAAACGTGTCAACTGATTAGAACTCGGGACCTGATTATAGCCGGATCGATTTATTTAACTGTGGGAATTTTTCCAGTTTAGTTTTCGCTTGATCTACATTTTTAGATAAGACTCATTAAATAATTTAATGACAAAACGTTACCGCTATATAAAATGTAACTTTTAAAACTTTATTTTAAAAGCTCAGAAACAACATGATTGAAAAAATCCAAAGTATCTATGGGACTTATCGACGCCCGATTTATTTTATTTGAAACCGAATCTTTAATAATATTTTCGCCTTCCTTGAATTATATTTCCAAAAGTGTAAATATTTTGCTATTAGAAATTACTTAAGAGAAAAGACAAAAGTTGTGAGAGGGGGTAATAAGCAAAGCATAAATGAAAGTAAAAAAACTTCCGAGTTTTTTTATGTCGTAAAAATATTTGGCAAAAGCGATGCTTCTTGCTATACAAGTTCTTATGCTATTGATTAAATAAATTAAAGTGTGCGTGACGAATTTATTGTTCCAACTAATGGTTGATTAGAATATTACGTATTTTGTATTCTTCTCTTCTTCTGTTTGCCCTTCAAGCAAAACACGTTGTACATAAATATAATAAATGGACTAGTTTTGTTCTTAAAGGCCAAGAGATTTACAACAATTATTGGGAATCGAAAACAGTTTTTTATTAGAAGAATCAACGTTAGAACAGAATGAAACTACGATTCTGAGATGAGATGTTTAATGTGCTTCCTGTAAGAAGCTGCACAACGACGTAGACGGTCTTTTTGTACGACATTAAGATAGACATTATTCCATACTTTCATCAGCAAATCTATGAAGGGTTTTATGTCTGTGATATCTCCCCTCTACAAAGTTAACATCTTAACCTTTTAGGCAGGAATATAATCACCAGCAAGGATACTACTGTATCAGCATTTATTCCAACATGATGTCACGCCAGTTCATCTCCTAACATACATAAACCATTGTAAACTGCTGTATGAATATATACTTTTATATTTAAAAAAAATGTATATTAACCCCAAACAAGTCACACACTGACCCTGAGACATAAAGAGTACTGTGATTTGGCGTATATGTATATATAGGATCATTCTAAGTGGGGAGTTGTGCAGCGAGATGTTTGTCCACATTACATTTAAATTTCTGCATGCTGTGAAAGTTAAGGGAAACAAGGAGCAGGAAGGGAATACGAACGGCTCGCAGTGGAGGGAAAATGCTACTATAGTAGAAAGCCTTCCGGTATCTGGGGTATTCTGCAGTGAAGGTGTGGGATTTTGCTCATTGTCGGGTTGGTCGCGGTTATTTACGACGAGGGGTTACCAGTGCGACAGGTTCATCGAAACGCATTCTATTGAAGTACTTGTAAAACAAGCACAAAGATGCAACATTTCGGCGATGGGACAGGGGCTGGAGCTTAGAAATGTCTGAACTGTTAGCACGCAGACAAATAGCACAGCCACAGACCGGAGCTAGCAGCGGAAAAGGGAAATCATAGAATCGACTGGGATATGGAGACCCACACGGAAAAATACATCCCAGATATGTTCCTTGACGAAGCAATAATCAACAAAGATGGGAAACCCTGTCAAATCTCACCAAGAAACAGGAAAAGTAATCATACAGATGGAGCTTGTAATACATCTGAATGGAACATTGAATATAAAAACATATGTAATATCAATTATTCTAGAAACATGAATAAAAATTAAGAAAAATAGAAAAACACAGCCATAAATTGGAATCAAAGGGATGATTGCCATCATATAAAGTACAACAAAGCTGGTTCAGTCCATATATTTTTGGCCGAATTTACATAAAAATATCAAGCAATTCTGTGCAGAATGTGTTGTATGTCAACAAGCTAAAGTTCACAGACACACTAAATGTGCTGTCCAGAATTTTGAATTGCCATCTGCACATTTCCAAACAGTGCAGATTGACATTGTCGGTCCATTACCGCTAACGCGCAGTGAACCGGACTAGTATTTAAGTCCATATAGATATCTACTGACCTGTATCGAGCGTGCAACTCGTTGGATTAGAGTACAGCCTATGACTGAAATAACTGCACAGTCGGTAGCAGAAACATTTATTAATGCCTGGATATCTAAATTTGGTTCCACTGCATGTTGTAATGGATTGAGGCAGTCAATTTGGGAGTGAATTGTACCAGGAATAAGCCAAGGTGATAGGTTTTTACCAATTAAGAACAACTGCATATCATCCTCAAAGCAACGAATTGATAGAAAGAGCACATCGTACGCTAAAAGCAGCGATAATGGCTCGGAAAAAGTCATAGATGAAAGCTATACCTATAATTTTACTTGGTTTACGCAGTACACCTGATGAATCAGGTATTTCACCTTTTACCTGTGTTACTGGAGCACCGATATTGATCCCTCAGCAATTGGTGCACAGACCGGGCGTAGAAAAAGAAACACCAGTAAATCATAAATACATACGTGACTTGTGTGATTCGATGCCCCAATTTGATACATTCAGCTGCGGTAAAGGACATCACTACGCAAATACGAAACCCTTCATACCAAAAAGTTTACTTTCTTGTGAGAAAGTATGGCTTAGGTCCTTATAAAGTTCTAACTCGATCGGCTAAACATTTTCAGATCCATATGAGCAATGGTACTCATACTCATGTATCGATAGATAGGTTAAAACCTTATATAGAACCAACTAACAATAACGACAAAACTAGAACTACTAAGAAAGTACAGATAGATGCGTGCACAACTAATAAGGAAAATATGAAAAAAATACCGCTGACAAAGCCAATAAAAATATTACTAGTAAAACATATGAGTCTAGATCTGGAAGAAAAGTTACATGGAAGAAAAATAACGATTTCTTATTTATTTTTAAGAACGATTTAAAAGTACGACTACTTATAAGACAGAGGAATAGATATAGGTATAAGAATAATGAGAAAACAAAATTAAGAAAATTACGAAAAAAGAAGTAAAATAAAAATAGGGTAGTGCCTATCGGTTAAGCTCTGCTTACTGGTGGGGGACTATTGTGGCAAATCAATAGATCGATGAGACGAACGGGCACTGAAGGAAAGTGCTAGCCTGCTTAGTTACCCCTTTTCTTTCTAGGTTCGTTCCGCTTACTTTCTACTCTTCTTTCCCCTTCCTCCTATTTTTTAATTTATTTCTCTCTTTATGAAGAGGGAATAACCTTGCGGTCAGTTGCTTGTAAAAATAAGTTAAAACAGATGTAGTCAAAGTGTGAACTCAAGAAAAGTGTTCACACATGTTTTGAAGAAGTGGGTGCGAAATAAACTTTTATAAAACCAGGGAATTATCGGACAAAGATCAGTGCTCCTGGCGACAACGGAATAACTCGCCTCGCTATCAATGAAGACAGCAACAACAACAAAAACACCCGACTTCAAGTGCGAACCCAGCATCCACTTTTAAGCACGCCTGCTGTCTTCCAGCAATAACAGCTTAACCAAGTAAACACACACGCACACACGCATACTAAACTTTACAGACAAATTTAACGCTTGTGTCGTTTCAAACATTTTCTATCCTGCACAAACTTTATTGTTATATTTTACATTTTTGTAAAATTGTTTCTATATGAAAGTTTTATTTTTTTTACTTTACAGTTTCTCTTTTTTTATTAAAAATATTACATTGTTAAAAGCTACAACTCGCTAACTGGTGATCCTTGCCAATCATATATGTTATCTTTTTGGTCACAATATTAATTTTTTAGTGTGGTGCTTGGTAATCCCTAAAGACGCGACCGTCGTCTAAAATACCAGACCCCAAACCGGGAACTAAGACACTTATTACCACTATAATTGACAACGAGAGGTTAATAGTAAACGGCTGTTGCTTGAACGCAGGATAATTTGTTACAGGTATCGTAGAAGCTGAGCGTACTGAAAATCTTGCGGAATTTATTGTCACTCATATTCCAGGGAAGACGATCGCGTTTGACCAGTCAGCGACCACTTGTAATGACTTGTTTTAGAACTGCAAGTCAATTAGAAACAAGAAATTGATGACACAATACCAGTTCGTCGTTTAAATTCTAAGTGGATACAACCTTTAATAAAAAAAAATAGTGATTGTCTTATTAATCTCATTTAGTATTACTGAAAAGAGTTACCTGGCGTTTCTTGAATCCTGTGGCAAGGAGAAATCCAAAACGATCGGATACAGTAAACAGAAGAAAAAAACTAATGGAATTTCGAAGTTTTCCTTCTCCTTAATCAGTTGCCCAACTAAGGATGGAGAATCTCGTCTCCCTTCTTTTTTCATCCATAGCTATAGCGGAGAGAGATTTATTCATACTTTGTTCAAGAATATTAGAGGACGTGACTTTACAACCTTTACTGCTTCTAAACCGACGGCACATGGTATGCCCAAAGCCTAATCAAGCTTAAATTCAGGGATCCGACGAAAAACAATTTTTAACATGATATCGCCGTCAGAAAAACAAAACACAAAAGAAAAAATATTTTCATACTCTGATTTCATTTTCTTCTGAATTCAATTTTCACATCTGAATATTGGTCAAGTGAGGCGTTATATTCCGTTTTCCGTCAAATTCAATCGATTTATTTTTGTTTTCCTTTCTAAAAATAGACTACGTTTAATTAACACGCAAATACATTTTTGTAAGCGCCCATAAACGGTAATGATATTCGTATATTTTAAAAATCTGTTCCTATATCATATTAATATGTTTCTTTAAAAGTGGTTAAAAGTCTGATGACCCCTAACAAAATCTATCAAAGAGCAACAAACAATACAGCAATACAAATCTTTTATTCATTTTATTGACAAGAACAGAAAAATAAATTAAGAACACAAGAACAAGTACTACATAGTAACAGAAAAGAACATGCACTGGATTCAGTTTATTCATTTTCATTGACACTTTTACATAACGAGAAGGTCTGTATGAACACCATTATATTCGTTGCACAAAATGATGCGAACTGGTGATATGTGCAAAATTTTACGAATCTCTTTGGTGATGATTGTTTTTTTTTATTGTTTTTACTTTTTGGTAGGGATTACCAGATGTTAGGACCATCCATTTTGATAGAGTTACCAGGATTTTCGGACTAACTTTTTTGGCAAAGATAATCAAGATTTAAGACTACCCTATTTCATACGCTGCATACAAGACGCAACAACCAACCTAACATCCCTAATGTAAAAGAAAAAAAAACGACTTACGCAAGCCATAAAAGTCCTCTACAAGCCGGGAATGCAAAACAATAGGTGGCTAGTTTACAGTCCACGCGTAGTTCCATGCACCATGAAGACCAAGTTCCCTCAAACTGTACTGGCTTTCGGTTGTGTTTCCGGCGATGGTTACGTCATGCCGCCTTAAATTTTTCGAAATCACGTCTCCAACTCGTCTGATTTTAACCCCATGGACAATGATGTGTAAGGCGCAGTTTAGAAATGCACTCAGTACCACCTGAAATACCAGGGACGAGCTGATTGCCAGGATAAACCCGGCGTACAGAAGTTTCTTGAAGGTTATAGGATTGACATTTAACTCAATCCTTTAATATTTATTGACCAATGGTGTGGGCGACAACACACAAGCCACGCCCCAAAATCACAAAACAAAAAACGAAATTACACTTTTTATACAAAACTGGCTCCCAGAGAAAAAATACAAACAAAACAGAAATAGCAATCACATGACTATGCTGTCAACTGCGTCTGTGCGATCGAAATCCTACGTTTTTGAGCAGGCGACTTCGCAAGATTTTTCGTCGAGAAAAACAGTAGGAAAAAATATAAGCACATCGGTAACATCTACATGAAACCAACCTTCCCTTGCCCCCAAAAGAGGGTTAGGGACGGATAATCAATTGGCAACTGTTTTCATTTGCTTGTACTCATTTTCCAATATATCATAACAATTTAAACGTCAATAAAAGCACACTGTGAAGGGCGCGTGCTGCGAGTTAAAGTCCTGCTTACAGGCCTATGAGAATCTCAAGGCGGCTTCTTTGGGTACGCTGTATTCTACAAAAAGATCGTTTGAGAGATGCTCGCTGCATTTTGAGAATAACTCAAATATTGAACAACGTATAATGGTAGTTCTACCCTTTTCAATGAGTAGTCTTGAACATTATGCATATGTATATATATATATATATATATATATATATAGTATAACGTTTTATTTATACAAATATTATTGGTTACCTATGTGCATACATGTTTCGGTTGAACTCTTTTCAGAGAGTCAACCTCTTCAGACCAAAGAAAAAGTCTTCTTTGGTCTGAAGAAGTTGACTCTTTGTGAAGAGTACAACCGAAACATGTATGCACATATGTAACCAATAATGTTTGTATGAATAAAAATGTATACTTAAGAACAGCTCTACTTGTTATTGAGAACTGTTTATAAACACTGGAGTTTCAACGGATGTACATCTACAGAAACTAATACAATACGTGTATTACATATATATATATATATATATATACATATATATATATATATATATATATATATATATACTTATATATATATATATATATATTTATATATGAGGGAAAGAGAGATGGATATAGATCTAAAAAGAAGTGCGTAACCACTGAAAGTGCTAGTTTTTCGATATTAGTAAATTCATTAATCATCAACTATATAAACACGAATTATATGTTATCTAAAAACATATGCACGCACATGTAGCAAATGCACACACACATACATGCATATAAAGAAAGAAATAATATTCTTTCACAATCAAGTTTTGGCCTAGCTAAGATTTGAGTTTTTTCGAGGATGAACACTGTACTGAGTCACCGTTTTATTGCTTTGAAGATAATTATGTTGTTTTGCCGCTTACGGTCTAAACAAACACATCCTCAACAGTCGCTCGTGGTATTCGGGATTTATTCAAATTAACGCACTAGAAAGGTATGGTGATTCAAATTTAGCAGTTTTACTATCCAATTACTTGTTCATGTCGATACGGAAAATTATGAAAATCAAGGGAGGCGCGATCGCGCTCTATCCCTTAATAGACTTCAAAAACGACCTATCCTAGAAATCTCATTTCTTTGATCAGTCATAACTCAAAAACTAATAAACCAAATTAGTTAAAATTTTGCACAAAATTTTCATTTGATAGGTTCTATAAGTGCGTGGAATTTCAGCATCATTAGTCAAGGCAACCCAGAGATGCAGAAAGGTCAGGAGTGATTTTGTGTTATCCGTGTGTACGTACGTGTGTGCCACCCTGTATCTCATCAACTATTTGATGGATTCAGCTGATTTTTGGTAGAGATAGAGGTTCTAGGGTCTAGTTGATGGCATTGTAATTTCAGTTTACTATATACCTTAGTTTTCCAGAAAATTCCAAAAAACCTTAAAAATTACCATTGTCTTGAGGCATAGCCTTTACAAAAGTAGTGACATTCCATTACAAAAGCCAGTATACTGAAATCATATGCCCTTAATAGGGTTAAGATGAAAATTCATATACACTAAATGTACAAAAGCAAGGAAATTCCCAAATTTTTACACTTTTATTGTCAATAAGGGTATGACTACATATCAACCAAACCATTTCATTATCACTCACTACAGTATAAATATCTATGCATGAGTGGATGGAGTGTGTGAGGTGCGTTGAAGAAAAATTCTTACCAGTAAAATATATAGCCCTGTTGTGCTAGCATACCCTTAATGACAATAAAAGTGTAAAAAATTGAGAATTTCCTTGCTTTTGTACATTTAGTGTATATGAATTTTCATCTTAACCCTATTAAGGGCATATGATTTCAGTATACTGGCATTTGTCATGGAATATATGAAGAGTCTATTCATTCTTGTAATCATAAGACGATAAATGAAATAACGGATTACGTGATTTAAAAATAGTCACCAAAATGACCCCCAAGAACGATCTTTTATTTGTTACATGTAGGGGGAACAGATGCAGGGGCTTTATTGAAGCATACTAAATAGTATTTATTTTTTTACATCTGATATCTTAAAAGCTGTTTATTTAAAAAAAAGGCTGTTTATGACAAATTCCGTGCAATTCCAGCCAATAGTTTTGCAGCTTATAAATCTATTACTAATATAGACTTTGTATCTGTTTGTCTGAATCAGAAACTATATTAATACTAAATTGTAATATTTAATTCCATCGAATATACTATTTCGGACTAATTTACTAGTTTTAATAATCAATTCAGTAAGGTAGTGTAGTATCTGTTCTGTTGTCATGATACTATCAGTCCAGGTATTACCTTTTACTTATTAGTTTGCCCAGCGTGTAGTATCTGTTTCATGCGACTATTATCTTAGATATTCCCCTCTTCCATTTGTGAAAGTGTAGTATATGTTCGTTCGACATATGTACTAGCTAAAATATGTAACAACAGAAAGCATATTATTGCTAGTACATATGATATATTTTTGATAGTATTTAGATTAATAATAATAATAATTATAATAATAATAATGATAATAATAATAATAATCAAGATCTAAAATGGGGATTAGTTAGACTATGGAAATGTAAAGAAGTAAAGGTGATTCCCATTGTAATTGGAACACTTGGAACCATAACGAAAAGTCACCATAAATGGCTTAAACATATTGATGAGACAATTTATTTTCTAGTTTTGCAAAAGGCTTGGCTGTTAGGAATAGCGAAAGTGTTAAGGCACAGCGTGAATGTCTAAAGTCAATAGAATTGATATGATGTTAAAAAAACTCCAACTAAAAACATCCTTAAGTTGAGACCACTATTAAATAATAATAATAATAATAATAATAATAATAATAATAATAATAATAATAATAATAATAATAATAATAATAACAATGGATCGATCTGTCGAAATCAAACAGTATTAAAATGATTAAAGAAGGACAAGGTTATTTTATGTTGTCTCCTTTTTAATTAGATTCATTTTAACTAATTACACACATTTTGAAATCATTGTAAATTATTGCCTATACATTCGTTCAGTATTTAATTTCACAACACGAAACGAAAGGGTTTGAGTAGATTAAAAATTACATGTGAAATTTGCTGAAGTTACGCTAATTTTAGTAGATAATATTTTTGTTACTGTATTTTCCATAAATGCATGTGAGCTGTATATCTTTTTATAAATACAACTTAAAACGTTGTTAATGCCGAACATTATTGATAAGATGACGTTGCATCTTCTGCACATTTCCACGAAATACGAAATACTTGTTTCTTTTCAGAGTATTCGTAATATGAAAGCATGTTTGTTCATCGACAGACGTTCTTTCGTTTTCGATACTTCTCTCCATTTTTCTATTAGACTCTTTTACTCTTTTATATTTTTTAAACCTCCTACCACATCCTTCATGCAAAATGGCATCCTTCCAAACTAAAACCCCAGGCATAAATGTGCTCCTCCCTCACCTTCTTTATACCGGCATTAAAAGGGTGAGATACAAGGAGCACACTTCTGTACCACTGTAGTAATATTATGATAACTTTTACTGGTAGCAATATGCTACTGTTACTCTCTACAACAATTCTAAATTTAGATCAATTCTTCAAATATATTAGAAGAATATTCATTGATACTACTATTTTCCGGTAGTCTTTTAACTTTTGTGTTTGTTTTGCTTCTTTCTTTATAACTTTGCCGTTTTTTGAATTATTACAATTATTAATTCAACCAAATTGATGTAAAACTATGAATAATTTCATCGATAGATGAGGATAGGTTACTTGTTGGTTCATTACCAAATGACGGCTGATTAGAACAGTTCAGCAACAATTCTAAATTTAGATCAATTCTTCAAATATATTAGAAGAATATTCATTGATACTACTATTTTCCGGTAGTCTTTTAACTTTTGTGTTTGTTTTGCTTCTTTCTTTATAACTTTGCCGTTTTTTGAATTATTACAATTATTAATTCAACCAAATTGATGTAAAACTATGAATAATTTCATCGATAGATGAGGATAGGTTACTTGTTGGTTCATTACCAAATGACGGCTGATTATTTTTAAAAAGTTAATCTCACAACTGTAGAATATTTTAGCATGTATTTTGTGTGATTACAATTTATAAGAAAAAAAGGCTAAGTAAAACAAATTTTAGTTGACTCTGCCTTACTATAATAATTTGTAGGGATCATCAGTTGTTAAAACTGTTTAAGCGACATAAAATCAAAATAGTCATTTTTTCATGGCTTCACGCAGTGTTGATCACAAACCATCTCCCTAAAAACTAAAACGTCATATATATATATGTGTATACATATATCGTCACGAATATCGAGTAAGCGAATTAGGATGCCGTATATTTCATGTAATTGTACATCAAACGAACAGAGATCATGTTGTCATATTGTATAATCTTTTTTTTTAACCTGACTGTCTGTGAGGAAAATGGCGTGTGCCATTTCCTGTGAACCTATCCTCTCTTGCTTCATTTCTGCCCTTAGACGACGCATGTTATGACCTTTATTTGGAGTTCTTGTCACCTGCTGCTGGGAGTGTGATACCCGTCAAAACGCCGACGTAAACCACCCACGCGATCGGTCATATGCCCCGAAAGAAGAGAAGCAGACAGAGATTTCTCCAGAATTTTTTCCCCACCATGTCGGTCGTGGGTGGTGAAAAAAGAAAAAGAAAAAGAGAAAACGGCGTAGAGGAAGAGAGGAAAGAGAAAGAGATAACGCCCTTCCCGTTTCAAGTCTCGTATTCAGGCGAGTGTAGAAAGAAATATCGTTGTTAAATATGATTTCTATATGATATGGATCCGAATTCTTTTTTGGAAATATTATCGCTACCGCGAAAAATTGGAATTTTTAACTGTAAAAACGAACTCCGTCCGATTGCCAGAACCTGTTTCTGTCAGCGATATTTTTATTCTTCTTCCGAATATACTTTTTACACCCAACACGATGATTGTGTAGCGACAACCCTTGATTCAGAACTAACTCCACCCTGTGCTTGATACCTGCTGGACTTAGATTTTTACACGCATTGACTTACTTAGTGCAGGTATTTTGTGTTATATGATTGTTGAAATTTTACACCTTCTTGTAGAGTACTCATTGCGCCAACGATCAACGTTTTATGAGTGACACCCCATTTCCCTCATAGTTTGTCTTAATATGATTCACTATGATCTTTACTCATCCTTTTTTCTTTCATAACATCTCATCTTTCTTTTTATTTGTTTTTTGCATGTTTCTTTATTTGATGTAAATACATATTTGTTTTCAAATAATTACCTTACTTTTCCGTGTTGTGTCTTGTTCGCTTTGGTTATATATCTATACACGGAGTCTTGAACTATTTTGTTCCCGATATCGGTCCCAGGAGAAAACGAACTGATTTTGGATTTCTGTTATTTATAATTATCATTGTCACGTGTACGAAAGTTGATCGTGACAATATATATATATATTTAGTATTCAATATGTGTTCATACTTTCTATCTCTTATAAAAATAGAATAATTAAATGTATATTTTCCTTTTCTTACAGGCCAACTTTCATGAAGGATAAGGTACATTTTCTTGTAAGTATCCTTTTTTCTTAGATAATGTGATACATAAATATATAATACTTAAATAAGATACATATTATTCAATATGTCCTTACACATGGTTTCACGCTTATAGCGATCGTTAGAGGGTCTAAAACCACGATGTAAGTTGCGACCATTGGTTTAATCTGTTTACTTCCAGTTTCTCGTTGATATTAACAGATGATCACCGGAGATTATGCTTATTTTGTAGTCAATATTTTGTCTTATTTCTTAAATCATAGCAAAAATCTTTGCTGCTTGAATACTATTGCTTTTTGAATTATTATTTTTTTGTTTATTTCTATTAATTCCGCTTGCTTTTTTATATATTCCCAGTGCAACTTATTTTCATAAGGTTGCTTCCTTTTTTTCTTAGTAAGCTTTTTGTTATTTTAGGAGGAAATAGCTCTTATTTTTGTTGTTTTATATCTTGAGAGCTAACTGTTTACTTACAATAAGGCTTATAATTTATACAATTGTTTTCATTATCGTTACCTTTATAACTTTATTTTAATATGTCCTAACTAATTTTTGTTAGGTTACTTCCATTTAATTGTTAGGTTTTTGGTTATACTGGGTCGAAGATAATTACACATTTTTATTTTTGTTGTATATATTTATTGCCAATCGTTGTTTCTTTATAATTTGGACATATTTATTAGGTTGCTTCTATTCCATTGTTAGGTTTATATTTCTGCCTGGATAGGTTTTCAACATTTCAATACTAAGTATAACGACCTTGCAGCACTTGTAACCCCTTGTCGACGTAAATAACCCCGACCGAAACAACAATCAGAAAAATCTCACCCCTTCACTGTTGAAATTCCTAGATGCCGGAAGGCTTTCTACTCTAATAGCTTTCTCTCTCGTACTGCTTGTGTTTGGAATCCCCTCCCTGCTCACTGTTTCCCAGAATGTACCAACATGCATTATAATTAAATGTAATGTTAACAACCACCTAGCTGCAATATGCCACTTATTCACAGTAACTCCTTACGTCTCAGTAGCAATGTGCCTCGTTGGGGGTGAAGTTTAAAAGTGTAACAACAAAAGATAACATAGACGTCGACTACCGTGGATCAAGTAAAGGCTTCAGTTCGCAATTCTGTCTTTAGCATGAAGATTTTTAAGTCGCCTTAACAAGATCGGAGGTTACATCGACCGAAACGTTGTGAAAATAAAGACCAAGATGTGGATAGTAATCCGAGGAATCCAAATAATACAAAGTATCAATCCTAATCGAAACATACATTAAATGAATATTTAAAAACAGTTTTAACCACTAGTTTCTTCTACGCGAAACTTTATAAAAGATTTCAAAAAGCAAGTTTGCCAAAATGTCTCGACGAATTCAAATGAAAGCTGAGTGATAATAAATGCTACAAGTTAACAAAGAGCTTATACGCACGTTCGTGCTATGTAAAGAAAGAAAGAGACAGTTTTTTAGTATGACCTACGCTCAATAAACCAGTCAATAATTCTTACCCTCTCTTTCCCCCTCCGTTTTCCTATCCCTTTCTTTTGGATATAAGCCGGTGTCGTCGTCAAACAGAACGACAGACAGATAAAAAGAGAAGGGATGGTTCTTACGCCAACAAACAGTTAAAATGTGGCACACGTAGGTAGGTAAGTAGTTACACATATATTATTATTTAGATTTTAAATGAAAAACATTTTTTCTGTTGGGTTGACTTACAGAGGAAGTGCAATTGAGAAAACTGACATAGATAAGTAGATTGGTTTATTTCGGGAGTAGGTGTTCCTCCGAACATTAGTATTTATCTTTGTCTTAATAAACCAAAAACACCATCATACTTGAATGTAGCCTATAAACTAGATATTATTTAAAGATTACCGCTAACACATTTTAAAATCACGTTCAAATTTAGCAGAGTGACGGGGACGCCTATTATTTCTCTACAATAATTGAACAGACATGACCGAAACAGTGTTTTCGTTATACTCTTCGGTAATTAAAAAAATGATTTTGAAAATTTTAAATTTGCAAATAGTAAATAATTTCTTGTTGTAATTACAGTTTATAGGCAAAAAGTCAAGTATTTTTTTCCAAACAAAAGAAAAATATATTCCGTGAAGAGAACCAGTGCTCCAGCTGAAAATGTTGCTTGTCTTTTATCTTCTAAATGGACACATTCTTGTAAATCTAATGCAATGTGGATAATAGATGAAGTATTCTAAATTATTCATTCTGACAGGCAATTGTTAAAAATACATCTTACTACATGCGGATATTGTTTATGTCCCTTTGATCCTAATATATACTGTATGCAAGTAAAAAAAATAGCCAATACATTTTAAAATTATTATCTGTCCGTTTTCATTAGGAAAATCGTTTTAATATGACTTTGTAACTCAAACGACTATATATATATATATATATATATATATATATATATTTATATATATATATATATATATATATATCAATTGATGATGTTCAAATGTGTTAATAATGTGAACATAAAACCAAGGTTTTCAAGAGTGCTCAATACAAAGTAGTGCATTTATGATATATATATATATATATATATATATATATATATATATATATATATATACATATATATATATATATATATATAGGGTCTCCTAGAAGTATTCGCAAAAATCTTGAGGAATTAAAATATATTGTAATAGTATTGTAGACATTTCTTTAATAAATGACTACATATTATTGAAGTATAAACATCATGTAAAATATCAACAACAAATAGTTATAACATATTATTCAATAAATTCCTTTAATTCCTGACTTGGAAACTATATATATATATATATATATATATATATATATATATATATATATATATATATATATATATATATATATATATATATATTATATATATATAATATATATATATATACACATATATATATAATATATTACATTTCAGCAGCACACTTTCAAACAAATCTCCGGCCTCCCCATGGGTTCTACGCTTTCCGGTCTCTTAGCCATCACTTACATGAACCGGTTAGAGCAACGAGCACTTACCTTCTGCCTCTTCTATATATTCTTCTCCAGATATATAGATGACATTCTAATCCTTACATCCTCTCAAGACGAAGCCACACAAATATTCAACACCTTCAACAACCCCGACCCCCACATACAATTCACCATAGAACACCCCAACGAGTCCGGCTCACTCTCTCTCCTTGATTTCAACCTTAACATCACCGAAGACGGCTCTATACACACTAACTTCTATAGGAAACCCGCCTGCAAAAACCTTTTCATACACTTTAAGTCTGCCCTGCCCACAAAAGCCAAATTAAGTTATGCCCATAATGAAATCACCCGAATATAAAATAAATGCTCTTCTGCTGCTGACAAAATATTACACACTAAAAACTTCCACCAAACCCTCCAAACTAATGGCTACCTCGCCCCCACCATAGCCCACCTAAATAAGCCCAAAACACGTAGACACCGCACCCTCTCTGACACATGCTTCTTAAAACTCCCTTTCTGCTGCGATAAGATCACCACCTCCATCCGCAAGGCAATACATAAGGAAAACCTTAACATACAACTAACACATAGTGGCACCTCCTTACGCCAACATCTATCTAATAAACATACTAACCACACACCCGAACCCTGCTCCCTAGCCAATTGCCCTATCCCCAACACAGGTCTGTGCCATCGCACTAACTGTGTTTACAAACTACAGTGCAATAAATGCAAAAATTCTTACATCGGCAACACTACAAGACCGCTACACTTGCGCATAAAGGAGCACTTGAATACCCGTATATCCTCTTTCCACAAACACACAGAAATTTGCTCAAACACTCAGCGCGATATTTATGTCTCCATCTTAGCGTCTGTCAGAAACATTGGAATCACAGAATCAATCCTCATCTCCAGATTAAACCCCTCACTCAATCAGCGTCACGAGCTCCACTCACCATTCATTCTATAATATCTATACCCCATCCACCAACCAACCCCCATATCTAACACTTATCAGACGCCATTTCTACCACTTCACTCATTACTCACCTCCTATAATAAATTCACCACACACCCAAACAATCAAATAGGCCCCTCCCCATATGAACTTCCATCCTAACACACTTTCAACCACAAACCAAAAACCATATTCAACATACTCTCCTAACCCACCAAAATAAGTAACCCCATAACCTAGCATTATTAATTAATTAATCCAAACACATATAGAATGTATACAAATTACATGCAAATATTAAATAAATAATTCATAAAATAAATTAAAAAAGTAAATAATAATAAAAAAAAATATGTAAAGAAAATGAAGAATATATATAGATAAACAATTAAACAAACAATAATACATAAATATGTATATATATATGTATATATGCATGTATGTGTATATATGTTGTATATATATATATATATACTAATAGTGTTATACAGATCTCCACCTAAAATTCTTTTTTTTTTAAATCCAGAGTTACTTCCCTTTATCTTATAGTAAATATATAAAGTTAATTCGTTAAACTAATTTGACGAAACTCACAATTAGTAACACTTCTTTAATAGATGATAATCGATAAGTTTGATAGATCTAGAATATTAAAATATGAGACTAATTACTTTACTTTATATTAAAATTCTTAAAATACGAAAGAAAGATAAACAAAATAAAATTATGAAGATAAAACACACTGAAATAAAAGTAAATATTCAAATATAAGCTTAATAAAAAAAAAATTAAAAAAATTATAAATAAGAAAAAATATATATATATATATTATTAAAACTAACAGTTTATCGAACACCATACACTTAACCAACATTACACAAATATGTTTAAACACCAAATCATATATTTAACATAATCTTAAAATAAAACTTAATTTAATTTATATTCCCTGCGAAACTGCTATAATTTTGCTGCGGTCTATATCTGGCAGCCATTTTGTTTTGTAGTATTCTCTACACAGTCGGAGAAGAAAAATATTCTTCTTCTGGTTTAATTATTTTTGACAAAGGGATGTCTTTTTCCGAAATATCAAATAGTTATTTTTAATCACCCGGACATCACACGAACAGCTAAAAACACTCTTGCTGTTATTTAAGATTTTAGAAAAAAAAAGGAAAAATAAATAGTAAGTCATATATCGTATTCGATTTATTGTTATTGTTTTTGTTCCTTACAACTTGCATCTTACCCGGAACTTGCATTGCCCACGGCCTTTCAAAAACTTACTACTAATATATAATATATATATATATATATATATATATATATATATATATATAATATATATATATATATGTATATAATATATATAATATACACATATATATATATATATATATATGTGTGTGTGTGTGTATAATCAAAACTTACAAGTAACAAAAGCGTATAAATGCGTAATACTATATAAAACAAGCGATGTATAGGCAAAATCAACGTATGTACATGAATTTAGATCATCAAAACCGTTGCGAAATCTTCTCCTGTATGCGCTTGACTACATTCTGTGGAAATCTGTTCCATAGACCAGCAATACAGATGGGTTTTAAGTCATTAAAAAGTTAAATGAATTACGGGTTTATGGAGTTTATATATATATATATATATATATATATATATATATATATTTCTCTATTTTTTTGTTTCAATTGACTTCAGTCTAAGTTCTCACAAATTAAGAGGCCCATTCCGATGGGCTAACACTTGATCTCTATATGAGATACATAGATATTCAGATATTTCATTAATGTCCTGTTTTACCTGTCAAATGTTGAGTTGGTGAAGAAGTTAAGAATATAAATTGTCCTCTCCAATTGACCTGCTAACAATACTATGGTATACCCTTCTGGTTGTATATCGGTCTTTCTGAATTCTAGAACAAGAATTAATCTAGTCTGGTGGAGTATCCAGCTAAGTAATGTTACTTGAGGTAGCATTACTTGGAAAAAGTGCACCATTCCTCGTATTAGCCAGTGTATTGCTGAGTCGAGGAAATCTTATTCGGGCTTCGAATACTATGTTATTTTTTATATTTGGTCTAGGTTTACTTGTAGAGTGAAGTATCCTTATATAATGTTATCCTAACAAACCCTTGTATAGAGAGACCGAAGCCACTCGAGGGGGGTGTTAAGTAGGTAATTCAAACTGAAACATATATATATATATGCGTGTGTGTGTGTGTGTCTGTATGTGTGTGTGTTAAAAGGCCACTGGACGCATGACCCACCGGTGGGGCATGGTAAAATTCTTCAACACCTCTCAAAAAAGGAGGAGGTCATGCCTGGGAGGATGGTATCATGACAACAGAACAGGTACTACACTACATCCACACCTCTCAAAAAGGAAGGGTAATGCTATGGAGGATGGTATAATGACAACAGAACATATAATACACTACCTCCACACCTCTGAAAATAAAAGGAGGTAATTTCTGGGAATATGGAATCATGACAACAGAATAGATACCACACTACCTCGACACCTCTCAATAAAAGAAAGCGGTAATGCCTGGGAGGATGATATCATGAAAACAGAGCAGATACTACACTACACTATGTCCCTGAATTGAGCATTTAAAGATAGTACATTAGTCTGAAATAGTATATACTATACTATTTCATTATAAGTACAATAGTCTTAAATAGAATAGTTTTGGCTTCAGACAGACAGACAGACAGACAGATACATAATCTCCATTATTAATAGATAAGAAGAAGAAGTAAAAGAAGAAGAAGAACGAAAAGTAGGAAAATATAAATATAAAGAGTTTTATTATTTGTAGTTTTGCGATAATTATGTCTTAACAGATATGTCCCAGTTTCTGAATTTTCTTATGGAATCATAATGTAATAAATAATGGTAATGGTTGCGACTCAGCGGGTCATGGATGTTTCTTGCTCTACTATAATTTCACATAATTTGCTGTCGAATCATTGGCGTCGTGTGATGAGTACCATTTTGACGACGAAGCCGATTTTTTTAAAAATATTTAAATAAATAAAAGCAAATTCAAGTTTCGCCGTAGAATGAAATACATATTTGAATAGCGATGTGTAAAACACGCGTGATTCTTCCAATCATCTTGTACTCCCCGTTCAATTATCTCTACCACACGAATAATTCTTTCCAAATGACCTCTGCATCTCCTTTCGATATGATTTGTGCGTGTTCAAATAACATTGTTCAGATAAGCATTCATATCTAATGACATGTTGATAGCAAAATCAGTGATCAATCTCATCAGCCAGCTGTTGATCAGGCTGAACTCAAATAGTAGGTCAAAAGAGATCGATTGATTCAGGCGAGGCTAGAAAAGTTGATCAAGCGCCATTTCTACTCCGCTGGTTGGCGCCAAATTGAAGAGGTTTAAAAGTCACTATCAATTTGAATCTAGAGCAGTGCTGAAATAGGCTCTAATTCGAACTATATTATATAAACACCGCACAGAGGAACACACGTATTAATACGTATATACTCACGTATATATTTATTTTACAGTTGTATTCTTCCTTATGTACTAGAAGGAGTCTAATAAAAAATGCACTAATGAACTCACGAATATACATGCATAAATACACACATAAAAAAATATCATTTAATAATTATATTTGTAATATATACAATTATAAATGAGTATAATTAATTACAAACATTTATTTATTAAGAATTACATAGGCAGCAAATCGTTATCAATATAAGCCTGATTAATTACGACGACATTTTCTATTTTTTATATTCCTAAGCGTTTTCCCGACTCTGCTAGCTAGTTTTCTTTGTCTTCGATGTGAACGCATGCAGCATGGATGCGAAAGTGTATTGATCATCTTCAGGGATTGTTTTTTCTATATCGTCGTTTTTTTTTATAAATTGTTTATATATATTAATATATATATATGTATATATATATAATAGGATGTTGTTTATCAGAACACGTTAGTGTAGTTTCTTTGTTTACTCATTTCTCAGGAGTGTATTGTTATCTTCCCTGTGTATAAATACAGACGATGATGTATCTTAATATTTTAGTGCAGTTTTATGATTTAGTCAATCTTCACAAGTGTTTAGATACATTCATTGACGTTTTTATAATTTGAATATAAAGATTGGATAAACCATGAAACTGCAGTACAGTATAAAGATAAACCATATTATTGTTTATTGTTGTTAAGTAGTTCTATTTTAAAATATATTTGCATAGCCTGCCGTGTTGATCCGAATAGTTTCTCATTTGGAGTTGTTTATTTTCTTTTATTACCTTCTACCCCTCTCTCTCTATATATGACTAAATCAATAAATGCGAAAGTTTATTTTACTCCTATCCTAACTATATTAGTTAGGATAGGAGTAAAATAAACTACGCTTATTCAATGGGATTATACAAAATGCTATTTTGAAATAGCATATATAGTAATCTGCAAGCACCCAAAATCCGTTATATGTATTTCTAATTTGTCTTCTCATATTTTCTTCTTTTATATGCTTTTGGTGATGCAAATAAAGGCATCTGTTTTAGGACAAGATCTGATGTATGCCTCGTTAACCTTTCCAGACCCAGAGCAAAAACTATGGTCAGACAAGCTATGATAAGGGGTATGCTTTATGCTTATGATGCAAGTATTGTTATTCACACTGAACCGGAGCTTTAATATCTTATGAACCGCCTCTCTGTGGCCTGTAAGCATTTAGGCCTGATTATTAGCGTTCCAAAGACAAAACATATTGTCCCAGGGCTCAACTGACAATCCCTCTATCAAAATTGACAACTACGAGCTAGGTGTTGTTGAAGATGTCTCATATCTTGACTGAAACATCTCAGAATCTCTCTCGTTGGATACAGAAATCAACAAAAGGATTAGTAAAACAGTAGGCATCTATATGGTCAAGTTTAGGAAAACTCCTTACTTAAAGTCAGCACAAAAATGTTTGTCTATAGTGCTTGCATTGTACGCATCCTGCTGTATGGCAGTTAGACATGGACACCCTATGCTAAACAAGAAGAAATTTTGCAGATATTCCATCTGAGAAGCCTGCGGTTCATCCTTGGTATCAGATGGAAACACAAAAAGACAAATGTTGAGGTGCTTGAAATAGCTGGTCTGAAATCCATGTACACACTGCTGAGGCAACGCCGACTGAGATGGCTTGGTCATGTTCACAGGATAGTTGATGGCAGAATTCCCAAAGATCTATTTTATAGAAAGTTAAAAAAACGGGAGACAGACCTGGGCGCCCCTTCTAAGATACAGGGATGTCTGCAAGAGAGACATGAAGCCCCTTAACCTTCATCCGTCAAGATCGGAAAGACTAGCCTCTGACAGGGATGAATGGGAAAACAACTTCAAACGACAGATTGACATCGGGGAAGCCAAGTGGATAACGAAAGCCACTGGAAAGCGTGCAAGGAGGAAAGAAAGGGCAAAGGCAAGTGAGTTTCTTTCATCTGTGGCAACTGTGACAGAGACTGCAATGTTCAAAGAGGCCTTCTCAGCCACAACAAAAATGCCATAGTTAAGTCAGTATTCACGCTTGTGGCATTGGCATTACTGACCAGACTTTGAAACTAGACGGCTATATCTGCAAGTGTCATCCATAGTCGGACACGACCGACTAAGGCCTACTCATACTACCGTCATATTTTCTTATATATACGTAATAGTTTTGTCGATAGTAATATTATTATAATTATTAATACAATAACTAAAACGATTTATAACAAAAATTGGATAACGTTTTTAAAACTTTCTTAGAAGTTCAGTTTAATTATTTTTACTGTGAGATGATTTATATAGTAACTTTTCATTTAATTAATCATAGCATTAGTTCAAATGTCTGATGTCGCCGTTACTCTAAGCACAGATACTACACTTTCATCGTAGCAAAAATTCCTCGGAACAATAAAACATGATGTTTTATGACTAAGATTTTAAAATAAATGTCCTCGTGGGTATTACATTTTCTTTTGAAGGAAGGAGTAATGTAGTATCTGTTATTTTGTCATAAGACTATATGCCCAGAAACTACCTTCTTTTTTTGAGGAGTGTAGTATCTTTTATGTCTTCACGCAAGTATTATCCTCTCAGGTATTATTCCTTCTTTTCGGGCTGGAGTCTTGGAAGTTGTGAAAGTTCGGTTGCTATAATACAATTCTACCAGTGTAAAAACGAAAGGAAAAAAATCAATACATAAATCTACTTAGCCGGCTTTCGCCATCACTCATCAGAGTAAATAAGTGGAAATAATTCATGCACTACGCTTAAAAACTTCAAAATAGTAAAATGAAGAACAGTGACAAGTTTAGACGAAAAAATTGGGAGCCTGACAAGTGGATAACATTGAGTTCTATAAGCCACTCCTTTAGTTTACAAAGGGAGGGTCTTAATGACTGAATATGTATTCCTTCCCGGACTTTAAGGTGGAATAACGAATGTGATCTACTTATGACAAAAAAACTGTCACTAGTGTAACCGACGCACATTCGGCGCTATTTATAAGATGGTGAGCAATAGCTGACCCGGATGTGCTGACTAAATTATTTAAATTATTTAGTCGGCCCTGCCGTATTGCAGGACCGACTTATTCTATCTACATATATACATGTATATATATTTATATACGTGTGCATATGTGATCTGAATTTTTTTTTTACCTGCGAGGGCTCGGAAATACCCGACTAGTAGACGGACGCAGGCTATCCTCTCTCGGAGTAATGTACTTGTAGACCTTGCCAGGTCATCCATCTAAGAGAAGGTAAACTCTGACAATAAAACCTTGCTATCAACCATATGTCTTGGCAGCAAACTGTTGGGGAGGGAGCCTCTTTAGTCTTGGTCGACAACCTTCCTAGAGCTGGACTCTCGAACCAAGTATCCGGTTTGCAAACCTATAATTGCTTAAAGAGTAGATAGGCTCTGCCTATCGCTCGGCCTTCGCACCCCTTTCTTGTCTATTAGCCAGGCGTAGAGGTACAAGTACTGGGAATCCTCTAAAGAAGCCTGGTACTTGGCCTTGTCTCCTGACCAGGGCAATGAACGCCGTCTCTCTTTCTCTCTCTCCGGGCAACTTGGGGAAAGTTTTTTGTCATTAAGTCTTACATGGCTTGTCTGGGTCGCTCTTGTTCCGACAGGTTGAGGGTACAGGTTAGACAGCTTGTCTGGCCGCTGTTTCCGACTAACAGCAAGGAGCCCAAACTCTTGGGTAGCGCCAAGAACGGTTGCTCTATCATCAGTTGCATAATACCGTGGGTAATTTTATGTGGCATGTCGCGCATGGAAAGGGGACCTGCAGTTATCCGCGTTGGGCTTTCCCGAGGCCACAACCCCCCATGGACCAAGTCACGACTAATGGACTGGCTGTGTGAGCTAATTTGGCACCTAACAAGCACCCATTTTGCCCTCCCCACTCTAGCTCAAAACAAACATGCAATTACAAAATAAAACAAACAAACCTAAACCAGGCACCCAACAAAAAATATCTTCGCCTCTGCCCTTGAGGCTCGCATTCACAAATATCGGAGGACTTAGAACCAACATTAACGACGTAGAAACTTTTCTCTTGACAAACTCCCTGGATATCTTAGCTCTAAGTGAAACGAACCTTCAATCCTCAATTCCCTCTCATCACTTTGACATGACTGATTACCTTCCACTCTACCGTAAGGACTCTGACATACATATGCATGGGCTAGGAGTTTATGTTCAGAACACCCTCCCCTTGACTAAAGAACATAGCTTAGAATCAGATGACCAAGCCTACATGTGCCTTAAAGTGACCTTACATCACATAGTTACTTATATTTCTATAACCGTTCTCCTTCGACCCAGGACGGTTCACTACTTGACTCTGTCCCCGAAAGCATAGATAGAGCACTCTAACCTCATTCAAATGCCCAAATACATGCATTTGGGGATTTTAATGCACACAACCGTGACTGATTAGGCTTCTCCAGCGTTACTGATGCAACTGTGAACTCTACCTTTAATTTCTCCTCAGCTCACGACCTCTCACAGACTGTTACTTTTCCAACCTGCCTTCCGGATCGCGCTGACCAGCAAGCCTCACTTCTCGACCTGTTTTTGACCTCGCTACCTGAGGCTTGTGTGGCGAATGCCCATAGCCCGCCCGGAAAATCTGATCACGTTGTGGTAATGATACTTATCACCTTAAAAACTCGTCCGAAAGCTGAAGAACCGTTGCTTCAAACGACGAGAAACTACGAACAGGCTGATGTTGAATCCCTCAGAGATCACATCAGTGACGCTCCATGGGGTGTAACCTTCTCACTCCCTGCTGATCAGTGTGCAACTCAGCTAACATAATGGGTCAAAGCAGGCATTGATGCTTATGTCCCCACTAGAAAATTCTCCTGCAAACCCACTCTCCTCAATGGTTCACCTCAGAATGTGCAGCTGCTATTACTGAGAGGCAGAAGGCATTCCGACAATTCGGCCGCCATAAATCAACTGCGAACAGACAAACATTTGTAGAGGCAAGAAATTATTGCAAAGTAGTGATAGATGAAGCAAAGAGGAGGTATACAGAGACAACCAAAAAACGCATACAGTCACAGAAACTAGGTACTCATGATTTCTGGAAAATGTATAATAGTGTGATAAACAATGGACAATCAACAATTCACCCGCCATCTAAGAACAACGATGTTGTATGCACGGCAACTGATAAGGCTGAACTACTTGCCCAGCGTTTCGCATTAAACTTCACTATTGACTCGGCAAACCACTCCCTCCCTAAATTCTCATTGCGGACTGAAGCCACACTTGAG
The DNA here is from genome assembly GCA_963556195.1 of Sepiola atlantica. Classification (NCBI taxonomy): domain Eukaryota; kingdom Metazoa; phylum Mollusca; class Cephalopoda; order Sepiida; family Sepiolidae; genus Sepiola; species Sepiola atlantica. Next base: position 177,693,054 of record OY744515.1, on the reverse strand, counting down.
AACCTGGTCATCACCCCGTCTCAAGTGAGAGACATCATAAAAAACTTTGACGCCTCCAAATTCTGTGGGCCTGATCTTATACCAGTAATAGTAATAAAGAAATGCTCTGCTGAGCTGGCCCCTGTCCTCTCCAAACACTACAATAAATGTCTTGCTTAATCTTGTTTCCCTGATAGTTGGAAAATTGCGTCTGTGGTACTAGTCTTTAAGGAGTCTGGAGATAGAACTGATCCTCTAATCTACCGCTCAATCAGTCTACTCCGGATCTTTTCTGAAATCTTTGAATCATTAATCAATCTAGCGATAGTCAGGCATCTAGTTAATGCTGAACTTCTTTCTGATCATCAATACTGATTCAGAGAAGTACGATCTACTGCAGATATCTTAACGGTCATCTCTGAACGCATATATCATACACTGGACAAGGCAGGTGACGCTAGGGCGGTAGCGCTTGATATATCGAAGGCTTTTGACAAGGTCTGGCATGAAGGGTTTCTCATAAAACTGCACTCATATGGTATTACTGGAAAAATATTTAATATAATTAAAGCCTTCCTAACAAAACGAAATATCCAGGTTGTACTCGATGGCCGTTCTTCTAAGCAATATGACATAAATGTTGGTGTACCCCAGGGATCTATTCTTGGACCTCTACTGTACCTAATTTTCATAAATGACCTCCCTGATGCCATTGCGACTGAGATAGGAATATTTGCTGACAACACGACTCTCTACTCTCGTCATGTTTGCAAAACCGACGTGCACATATCTGAGGCAATGGCTACATCCTTAGAAAATGACCTCCAGTCTTTAGTGGAATGGGATAAAAAATGGCTGGTAACTTTTAATGCTGCAAAGACAAAGCTACTTTCCTTCAATAATTACAAGAAACCTCTTTAACCATCAATTGTAATTGGAAATAACACCCTATCTGAGAGTTCATCATTCAAACTCCTCGGCCTAACTTTCACAGATAGCATGAATTGGAATAAATACATCGATAACTTTGCCAAGGCTGCTGCAAAGAAGGTGGGCTTCTCACACCTGACATTATCCTATATCTCTACAAAGCCACTATCCGCCCATGCATGGAGTATTGTTGCCACATCTGGGCTGGTGCATCATCCGCTAGTCTCTCCCTCTTAGACAAGGTCGAAAAAAGAGTTACTAACTTGATAGGTCCTTCACTATCCACCAAGCCCCAGCGTCTGTCGCATCGCCGCAATGTTGTTTCCTTGTGCCTGTTTTACAAGTATTTTAGTGGATTGTGCTCTGATGAGCTTGCTGCTCTGGTGCCCCGACGACGTAAATTCACTAGACCAACCCGACAATCTGCCAAAACCCATCCATACACTGTGGATGTCCCCAGATGCCGTAGAGCTTTCTACTCCAAAAGCTTCTTTCCTCGTGCTGCTGGACTCTGGAACTCCTTCCCTGCTTCCTGCTTTCCTGACGCTACTGACATAGAGAAATTTAAAACTAACGTAAACAGACATCTCACTGCGCAGCTACTAATTTAGGTTGTATTCCCCACCCCTTTTCTTTCTCAGTAGCCCCTTACACCTAAAGTGGTGGACTGCCTTGTTTGGCGTGAACTATTATAAAAAAAAATTATATGACGTTTTTTCGGTAGCGGAAACCATTTTCGCTTCGGCTTTTATTTTAGGAACAACATCTTGCTAAACAGCATTCGCATCCTCTAAATCAGTAAACTAGCGGGATCTATGAAGTAGCAATTTTATTTCAGAAGGTTTATTCTCATAGAGTAGTTTGCTTACCTTGAGAAATAAGGCTACCCTACTATTTTTATTCATAGCTAGATCCGGTAGGACTTTGACATGGCACAGTCGTGTTGCATATGACCATGATGATGATCGTGTAGAACGAAGAGATAATGGGAGACAAACTATTTGATTCCGTGTCGCGGAATTGACTCCGAAGAATTTTTATGATGATTGTGAGAGAGAAACTTATTGTGGATGTGTTATCGGTTAGGTTGCTGTCATAGTTTCATCCAATTGAAGATCAGGTTCATCTTCATTGTACATGCTTCTTATCCAGAATCAATATGTGTTTCATTCCGGTACGCGGCAGTGATAAAACGTCTGACTAGCTAGAATAAAAAATCTCATTCAAATAACGAGGCAACGATATTAACTATTAACTAAATTTATTATTTGAGTAAACATTTCTTGGCACAATCCATAGAGTTCTTTATTTACTGAACATTGAGTGCTTCTAGTGAAAAATTAATCTGCTTAACAGTTTTAAATGTGAAATTCTAACAGTGACCATTTCTATCCCTGAACAGACCACCAGTGTTTGTTCAGCACAGGTGTTAGGCGCTCTCTTTCTGTGGCCTGCTAGAACCCCTTTCTATAAAAGGCCAGACACTTACATAGATATTATCATCTATGTTAAATTATCTCAACTCAGCAGTTATAGTCTTCTAGAAATCCCAGCTGACATTATAGGAAAAAAGAAAATAGGTATAACCTAAAAATTATACTGTATTGTGGACATAGGCATATATTTCAGTGGGGCGCGGCTATTTGAACTGGACATCACATCTAGAAATAATCCCATCTCCTGGGTCGTGTATTCCAATAAAAACTCCAAAGGCTGGGTTGTATCGTTTCATGCAGACGCATCACTAAAATATGAACATGAAAACAACATAAGTTGCGCTATTTTACAAACAGTAAGTGTAGATTTAGATGCTAAACACGTTAGTAAGGAGATCTGTCTCTCGAGGCAACATGCGGCAAGCAGAACAAAGGCACGGCCGCATATTCAAATTAGCAGAATATTTCCATCGTTATCGCTTCTTATTTTCAGGAAGAGATTTTCGGAAAGGCAAGTAATTTGTGTTCATTATGAAGTAAGGATTCTCAAAATCGGAACATGCTTTCCCAGAACTTGAAATGTTTCGCGAATTTCATCCGAACTCGTTTTGTAAATCAAACATTTATTTCAGCAATAAAAAAACTTTCAATATCGTTACGTACCGACGAAGCAACAGCAACAGCTAGACATTTATACATATATATATATATATATACATATATATGGATATATTTATATATGTATAAAGAAAAAATATTAATATATATAGCATATATATAGCATAAAATAGAGGCATACGCCTAAAAGCACAGGGGATGCAGAATATAATAATAAAAATAAAAATCAAGACATACTTGAAATTTAAAATAAAAAAAAAAACTTTGTATTTTTGTTTTGCATTCATTTCCCTAAAAACATAGTCTTATCAATCAGAGAGATATTAGAAGTAGTTGTAGTACTTGTTTTCCGTCAGAATGGAAATAAGACGAAAATTTTTTTTGAATATAGGAAACGCTGTGCAGCGTGGAAATGTTAAGAATTGGTGGGTTCATATTCTTTTAAAGCATCTTTTAAGAAATTTAGCATAAAATCGAGGCATACGCCTAAAAGCATGGAAGATGCAGAATATAATAATAAAAATTAAAATTAAGACAATTTTTTTTCATTTTAAATTTCAAGTATTTGTATTTCGCTTTGCAATCATTTCGCTAAACACATAGCCTTGCCAAGCAGACATATATTAGAAGTACTAGTAGTACCTGGTGACCGTCAGAATGGAAATAAGACGAAGATGTTTTTTATATACTCGTCTCTTGTTTTTGAATATGGGAAACTTATTTTTCTTTATTTAATCTTATTTTATTTATTTTTTTAATTTTGAATTTCAATTCACTCTATCTTCTCCGTAGCCTCCAGTTTATAAATATTAAACTAGTTTTACTCAGTTATTACCCTACTGGCTGTCTATCGTTTATCTGTACTAACTTGTGAGAGGGAAACATATCTTCAAATGTCTGTTCCCTCTCTTAAGTGTACACCGAACCTATATCTACAAATATATATATATATATATATATATATATATATATATATATATATATGTATATATATATATATATATATATATATCATGTGTGGATGGAATTTTTTTATTATCTGTAGGGGCTCGAAAATACCCGACTAGTACACGGGCGCAGGCTATCCTCTCTCGGTGTGTTAGACACGTAGACCCTGTCAGGTCATCCATCTAAGAGAAGGAAAACCCTGATAATAAAGACTTGCTACTAACCACTTACGTCTTGGCAGCACACCGTTTGGGAGGGAGGCCTCCGTAGTCTTGATCGACAACTTTCCTAGAGTTGGAATCTCGAACAAAAAATCCGGTTTGCAAACCTACAATAGCTTAATGGGTAAATGGCTTCTACGTATCGCCCGGCCTTCACACTCCTTCTCTGTCTATAAGCCAGACGTAAAGGTACAAGCACTGGGAGGCCTCTAAAGACATCTAGAGCTTGGATTTGTTTCCTGACTAGGGCAATGAACGCCATCCCTCTTTCTCTCTATCTGGGAAACTTGGGGAAAGCTTTTTTGTCACTAAGTCTTACATAACTAGTTTGGGTTGCTCTTGTTCCGATAGGTTGAGGGTACAGGTTATACTACTGTAGCTTGATTCTATCTCTGAAAGCTTTGATAGATCACTCTCACTCGACTCGAATGCCCATTAAAATCCCCAAATACATGTATTTGGGGAGTTTAAGACACACCACCGTTACTGGTTGGGATTCACAAGCGTTACTGATGCAGCTGGGAACTCTATGTTTAATTTCTCTTCATCTCACTTTTCCGACCCGCCTTCCTGATCACGCCGACCAGCAAACCTAACTTCTCGACCCGTTTCTTGACCTCACTACCCCAGGCTTGCGTGGCGAATGCCCACACTCTGCTCGGAAACTCTAATCACGTGGTGGAAATGATACTTATCACCTCAAAAACTCGTCCAATAGATTAAGAGTCGTTGCTCAAAACGACGCGAAACTATGAGCAAGCTGATTTTGAATCCCTCACGGATCACATCAGCGAGGACCCATTGGGTAAAACCGTCTCACTTCCTGCTGATTAGTGTGCAAATAAGCTAACCGAATGGGTTAAAGCAGGTATTGATGTTCATGTCCGTACGCGAAAATTCTTCAACAGACCCCACTCTCCTCAATGGTTCATCTCAGAATGCGTAAATTAAATTGCTGGGAGGCAGAAGGCATTCCGACAATTCGGCCGCCATAAGTCAACTGCGAATAGAAATAAATTTATAGAGGCAAGAAATGATTGCAAAGTAGTGATAGATGAAGCAAAGAGGAGGTATACAGAGATAACCAAAACACGCATTCAGTCACAGAAACTAGGTACTCGTGATTTCTGGGAAATCTAAAATAGTGTGATGAACAATTGTCAATCGACAATTCCCCCTATCAAATCAAAACGAAGTTGTTTGCACGGCAACTGATAAGGCTTAACTTCTTTCACAGGGTTTCGCCTTAAACTCCATTTTGACTCAGCAAACCCCTCCCTACCAAAATTCCCATTGCAGACTGAAGCCACACTTGAGAACTTTGCAATCACCCCATCTCAGGTCAAAGATATCATAAAAAACCTTGACACCTCCAAAGCCTGTGGGCCTGATCTTATAGCAGTAATAGTAATAAAGAAATGCTTTGCTGCGCTGGCCCATTTTCTCTCCAAAATATACAACAAATGTCTTGCTTAACCTTGTTTCCCTGATAGTTGGAAAATTGCCTCTGTGGTACCAGTCTTCAGGAATTCTTGAGACAGAACTGATCCTCTAAACTACCGCCCAATCAGTCTACTCCGGATCTTTGCTAAAATATTTAAATCATTAATCAATCTAGCGATAGTCCGGCAACTAGCCAATGCTAAACTTATTTCTGATTATAAATACGGATTTAGACAAGCACGGTCAACCGCAGATATCATAACGGTCATCTCTAAACGCATATATCATACACTGGACAAGGCAGGTGACACTAGGGCGGTAGCGCTTGATATATCCAAAGTTTTTGACAAGGTCTGGCATAATGGGCTTCTCCTAAAACTGCACTCATGAAGTATTACTGGACAAGTATTTAATATCATTAAATCCTGCCTAATAACAAAAAAAATCCAGCTTGTCCTCGATGGCCTATCATCTAAGCAACATGACATAAATGCTGGTGTATCCTAGGCATATATCCTTGGACCTCTACTGTTCCTGATCTTCATAAATGAACTCCCTGATGTCATTGAGACTGAGATGGGAATATTTGCTGACGACACCACGCTTTACTCTCGTCATGTGGACAAAACCGACGCGCACATATCTGAGGCAATAGCTGAATCCTTATAAAATGACATTCAGTCTGTAGTAGATTGAGGTAAAAAATGGATGGTTACTTTTAATGCCGCAAAGACAAAGCTATTCTCCTTCAATAACTACAAGAAACCTCTTCAACCACCGATTGTCATGCCAAATAACACCCTACCTGAGAGTTTATCATTCAAACTCCCCGCCCTAACTTTCACAGATAACATAAATTGGATAAATACATTGAAGACATTGCCAGGGCTACTGCAAAGAAGGTGGGCTCCCTGTAGCGTGCTAGTAAACTTCTCACACCTGACATTATCCTATATCTCTACAAAGCCACCATACGCCCATGCATGGAATATTGTTGCCCCATCTGGGCTGGGTCATCATCCACTAGTCTCTCCCTCTTAGACAAGGTCCAAAAAAGAATCGCGAACTTAATAGGTCACTCACTATCCAATACGCTCCAGCCCCTGTCCAATCGCCGCAATGTTTCTTCCTCGTGCCTGTTTTACAAGTACTTCAATGGATAGTGCTCTGATGAACTTGCTGCTCTGGTGCCCCCACGACGCAACTTTACTAGACCAATCCGACAATCTGACAAATCCCATGCATTTACCGTGGAGGTCACGAGATGCCGAAGAGCTTTATACTCTAAAAGCTTCTTTCCTCGTGCTGCTGGACTCTTGAACTCCCTCCCTGCCTCACGTTTTCCTGACGGTACTGACATGCAGACATTTAAAATTAATGTGAACAAATATCTCGCTACACAGCTCCCAATTTAGGTTGACCCCTCCCCCCCCAAAAAAAACTTTTACCCTTTTTCTCAGTAGTCCCTTACGTCTACAGTGGTGTATTGCCTTGTTTGGGTTGAACTATATAAAAAAAAACGCCGTGCAGCGTGGAAATGTTAAGAATTTGTGAGTTCATATTCTTTTAAAGCATCTTTTAAGAAATTTAGCATAAAATAGAGGCATACGCCTAAAAGCACAGTGAATGCAGAATATAGTAATAAAAATAAAAGTCAAGACAGATTTTTTATTTTATTTTAAATTTCAAGTATTTGTATTTTCTTACGTAGGTAAAAAATTGAAAAATAATTTGATATTATTATAAGCCCCTTCCAAGTAAAATTGAAAGTTAAACACTGTCGGAAAGAATAAAAATAAACATTCACCTAAAAGCTTCAGTCAATGCTCCGACTCTGTCGCTAAGTGTTATCGAATGTTTAGATTATATGCTCGCCGCTTTCAGTATAAACATCACCTTATTTCTTTTTTATTATGTGACAATTACTCGTGGCTTAATGGGACTAGGTGAACGCCTAGAGATTTAAGGTGTATCTGTAAACTGGGTTCGCACCCTATGACCGTCTGAGATTGTTATTGCCATACATTGATGAAAGCCATAAGCTTGAAATAACGCCGTGCGTAGGTAAAATATTAAAAATGATTTACTATTATTTATATTTATATATATATATATATATATATATATATATATATATATATATATATATATATATAATCCGAGTATGGTATAGATCCACAGGGTGTAGATCCACAGGGTATAAATCCAGGGGAGTTTTTTATTTCGAGGTCTGATGATCGGGAGTCCCTCAAACTGCTCTCGTGAAACAAAATCAATTTTGTAGTCAAAATGAAATAAATTATCATTTATATTTCTGCTCTATATTTTTATTGAACACTCTCGTAAACCCGGTTCAATTATTATATATATATATATATATATATATATATATATATATATATATATATATATATATATATATATTAAACTTTGAAAAACAGACAAAATGTCTTTATACACCATGTTTAAGATCCGAATATTTTTTTATTAAGAATTATTTATTTTTCTTTATCTTAACTTTGCAATAGCATGTCCATCTTGAGAGAGAGAGAGTCTTAATCAAAGCAAAATTAAAGGTTATCCATTTTTTTTCGAAATAGTAGCGTCCTTTCCTCGTGGTGAAACGACGATCAAATCTTATTTAACAGTGTATGATATCTTTATATATGAACTTTCTAGGGGTGCGTGTTCGCCTATAGCATAATAAAATTAGCAAGAGTCCTAAGAAGCATCTTTTAAAAAATTGAAAACTTTGAAAAACAGACAAAATGCCTGTAAATAACGTTAAAATTGAAAATGTTTTTTTTTTATTGAATAGCATTTACTTTTTGATCCTGACTTTTTTCTTGATCCGCCTGATGAGATATTAGTTTTTAATTACTATTCATCGATAAAATCGGCATGCCAGTGTAGCAGGGTTTTGTATATGTTTCTATGAATTAAAAAATATATATAAATACCCCCTTTACGATTAAGCACATTTTTATAAGCCAAGTTGAAATTCTGTGGATTTTTATCCTGTGGATGTCTACTTGACCTCTCTCTCTCTCTCTCTCTCTCTCTCTATATATATATATATATATATATATATATATATATATATAGAGAGAGAGAGAGAGAGAGAGAGAGAGAGAGAAAGAAAGAGAGAGAGAGAGAGACAGAGAGACCGTCACATATCGCAGTTAATACGTTCCACACTAAGACGAGAATCAGAAACCATATTTATGTAATGATTCATATCAAGCAGAAACACATGAAAATATTATTTTAAACATTATACAGCACACGATATTTTTAATAATCTCATACACATTTATTTAATTAGTTATTTAAAAAATACATGAGTTTTCTTTAATACCTTATCTACTTGTTTATAATGTTTTATCATATATTTACTTAAAAATTACTTATTTATATGTATATATATATGTATATATATATATATATATATATATATATATATATATATATATATATATATATGATCGTACGTATACGGATATAGATACTAATTACAAATTTATAATTAAATAATTATTTGTAACTTTTGATCGGCCTTTTATGAGAAATAATATAAGCCAAGCTATAAGCTATACAAGTTTTTTTCTGATTAACACTGTTATGAGGGCTGATTATGGCTGCCCGCTTGCTTGACATAAATAGGATTTATTTCTCATCTCGTCATGTGACGGTTAGAATTAGCTTCATTGGGTAGGGTGTTCGGATTTAGTAAAAGGTGGCTCTTTCTCCGGGGTTTGAACCGTGCGACCGGTTTAAACAGTTATATCTACGCTGATGATTCCGAAATGATGAAACGTATATGTGTGGTTTAGATAATAATCATATATATATGAGACTAAATGCATACTTTTAGAGAAATGAACCTACAGTGAAATGGTCTAAACTCAATATACGAGATAGAGCAATTATAAAGATGAAGGAAGGAAGAAAGATAAAGATGTGCGGATGACAAATCTATTTAATCTTCGATTGTTCAATGCAAGGTGTACTCAATATTTTAAGTTTTAATCGTAGTGAATTAATTTTACTTCAACGAATTTACTCTGATGAATGTGGACGAAAGTCGGCTAAGTAATTCTATATAACTTTTCTCTCGTATTTAACACTTTTCAATTTCATCCCCCCAAATATCACAAACGTCGATATTCCTTGCGTATATATATATATATATATATATATATATATATATATATATATATATATATATATATATATATATGTGTGTGTGTGTGTGTGTGTGTGTGTGTGTGTGAAAAGATGACAGACGGAAAACAAGTCAAAGTGCAGGAGAAAAACAAAAACAAGAGATTTTTTTGACCGGTTTCGTTCGTGGAGAATGTCTTCAGAAAATGAAGAATACAGAAATAATTTAATTTTATATTGAAGGCACACACATGGGATGAGGGAATAATGATCTAATTGGATCATATGAGAAGACATTAAGTGATGGGACATGATAAGTAGGTGACACATTCTTCTAAGGAGGTGGGGGAGGGGAAAAAGGCGGCATAGAATCTAACTACGGTGAGCAAAAAGGGTGGGCATGAAATTGATACACTGGAAGTTAGCACCTTAAGATTAATAAGAAATAAACAGGGATGGGTCAGCTAATCTGTCAACAATAGGTTTTTAAAGAGCAATTCATGAAAATGAAAAGCTGAGGTGGAAAAATGTGTGAAAAAAGAAAACAAAAGGGAAAGACAAGTTAAAGTTTAGGAGAAAATCAAAAATGTAAATGGGTTTTTAAAATAGAAAAATAAGGATTAAGTTAAAGAGAGATGTATTAAAATCCAATCCGATCATTTTTTCCCTCATCCCAAAATACATAACATCAAATATATCAACCCAAAAACATACTTTTTTGTTGAATCTATACAATCCATCCAAGTCATACAATTTAAAAAACATAATCAGGAAAGATATCCAGAAGGTTGACTGAAGATTGATCCAGGTAATGAGTGACAGTCCAATACGAGGAATTGAAAGAATTGAAAAAGTTGTCCAATCGTGAGATGCGTCAGCAATCGATGAAGTGAAAAGTATCCAATGTTCAATTATTACGGCGATAAATAAATCAAATCAAATAATATAACAAGTTGTATAAACTCCCTCAAAATTCCAAAAACTTGATCTGCGCAGCACAAATCAAAACAAAGTTCACTTGTTTAATGTAGGACCCGTTAAATCCGAATTGAACAAAATTAAAATTGAATTGAGTCAACAACCACCGTCATCACTTCCCCCGGGCCGAATAAAAATAATCAAATTTTGAAAGTATTCGCTCTCCCGCGAGCCAAATAAAACAGGACCCTTTTTCGCCGAATGGAAGGCGAAACTAAAAATGCTAAATGTCTACCTCTCCGAACGACGTTATCAAAGCGGAAGTTACAAGTCCATTTTAACTAAGAAAGAAACAACATTCTGTATCGGCCAGCTTGTCAAGTTTAACAAAGAAAGAAAGAAATAACATCCTGTGTCGGCGCGCTTGTCAACTCAACCCAACTCAACCCTAACCGGAAGTTACTTGTCTAGGTCAAAGAATAAGTAATTTTATTACCTGTAGTAATACCACTGCGGTAATGGTCCTCTGAGGAGAAGAATTATCTTTGAAAACTCATGAGCTAAGGACGTTAAGATACTTTGCTTGAACTTTGAATTATAATAAAATTTGATTGACACCTTATTTTATTATTTCATTTTAAGTTAGAATATTAATGCTCTATCCAGTATATTGAGCTTCAGTTTTTATCCGGATGTTTCACTAATTATAAGATATTAGTTGACGCTTTATCTTTTGTTGGATTACTTTATATATATATATATATATATATATATATATATATATATATATACATATGTGAATTTGTCTGATGATTTTGTAGTGTTGCGAAGATGATATTGACATAAAATGTTGTTTGGCTCACGGCAAATAAACGGACCGTAAAAAATACATCTCACAGAAATGTGATGTTTTTTGGAAATGTGAAAAAAAATAAAAACATGGTTATCGAAATATAAAATGAATCTGAGAAAAAAAACGTTGAGTTTATCACAAAAAGTATCATTAGGAAAATTGCAAAAACATTAAAAGCTATATTTTAGAGGACGGATTCTTATTTTTACTGTTTGCTTAAATGAAAAAATATTGCCTAAATGCACACACACACTCTCTCTCTATCTCTCTCTCTCTCTCTCTCTATCTCTCTCTCTCTCTTCATATATATATATATATATATATATATATATATGTGTGTGTAATATCATTTCATGTATCCACATAAAATGTTATAAGGTGATATAATCCTTCATGTATCAATTTTTCCGCGTTATATCCCCGTAGGCAATCGTCATGCTAAAATGCATTTTAGCCTGACGAATCACTATCGGGATGAAACGTGGAAGCCTCTGTGTAGCTTAATTGCCATTTTTATAACTTAATATATATGTATATATATATATAAATATACATACCTAATTTTACAAATAAATATAGATATAAGCATATATATATATATATATATATATATATATATATATATATATATATGCAAAAAGATCTTTTATCGTCCTGGATTCTATGAATCCATGTGCCCCTTCGTCCAGTCCATATTACAATATATTACCTTTTATATGTTTATTTTTCTACTTTATAATATTTAATTTTGAGGATGTCACTTAAGGATTAACTCATCATTGATTGATTCAAAGGGGCTGCACACACAGTGACATAAATTGAAATGGTTTCCGGTAATAATCTCGACACGCATCCTGTCTTTCTTGTGAATAAATAAGTGCTCTCACTCACTTTTGCTTCCGTCTCTGAAGTCCGTATTTCTATTTTCTTTAGTTTTTTTTTAATGTGAATGTAGAAGACTCGATTCGAACGCAAACCCCAGGATATGATTGTACCCCATTTCGTAGAAATTAAATAAACTCATCTCAGTACCCTGGATAATCTAGTTCCACAATCTATGTGATTATTACGATTTATCTGCAAAACGAAATATATAGATATGATAGCTGACAGAACAGTTCAAATACAAACGTAATTTAAAGTATATCAGAATACTCGTTTTTTTCTTATATTTCCGTTTTTGCTGGAGATGGTGACTCCTACCGGATGCCAGACATTCACCGGCTATTTAAGACACTTCAGCCTAGAGATCTTTTTAAGATTCTAACTGTCCCGTTAAGTTCAATTGTTTGTATTTCTCTTGCACTCGGTTCACCGGGTATACTCGCCAGATAGCTTTTGAAATTATTTTTCATTAGTCCTGTGGCTCCTATAATTACTGGTATGATGGAGATTATCCTAAGATTCCAGTTTCTTTTAATGTCGTACATAAGTCTTTTGTATTTCGTAATCTTTTCCCTTTCTGCTGTGTTTAATCCAGCATCATTAGGGACGCTGACTTCAACAAGGGTTGCATATATGTGTTCCTCTGTGTATAACGTACGTACATTTCTAAACATGTAACAGGCAAAGCAACCTATTATAATAAGATTAATGTAGGCGTCGTGTTCGTGTCTGTCTGTCCGTCTCGTATGAATAGATGTTTTCGCCTCCATCTTAAAATTGTTTCCAACATTTTAGTTCTCGGTCTCTTGGTGCAACTTTAAAATAATCATAAATTTCTGTTTTTTTCCAAATATATTCGTCAACACGTGTTTTGCTTATCATTATGTACATCTTTCTATCTTTTAGATACTTACATATACACGATCACTCACCCACATTCAGTGGTAGGTAGCTCTAACCTTGAGTTATTCGCCATTACTCGACCCTCAACAACTTACTCATTTTTCCTCACTTCAGATATCCGTCTGTTGAAAGCTGCCAAAACAAATAAACCTAGCTCTAAAAATTCATTTCATTCATATAAGTTTTTCTTTAGGAATAATTTGGCGATAAGTCTATGTTTCAATTTCTTATGCAAAATACATAGAAAATGCATAACCTGGTACAAGGCCACTTGCTTTGTGGGGTAGAGTCTGTTAGTAATCTATTGTCTATTGTTTCATTATTTACAGTTTTTAACCCGTACAATTTATCCTTTCACCATAACAAGTGTATATACATCTCTAATAAACACCAGAGAAAGTATTGCACTCAAGCGTCAAGTGTCCGAACATCGAATTTGGAATTGAATATTGAGAGCGTGGGATATACAGTAAAGAGTGACAAAAGTAAGAAAAATAGTAAACTTTCGAGTTACAAGGAGAGATTTGAAAATTAAGATTAACTACTTTACTAGAGCGAATACTGAGTTAAGAATCCTTTGAAATATCAATGACACGATGGTCATTTATTTTTTACCAATGAGCCACAACTTATCAATACCAAAAGCCACTCGAGGATAAGGGTAAATATAAGGGATCATAAATTGAATGATGAAGAATATAATGGCTGATCTAGAAATAATAATAGATATTATTAACCTTTAACTATTCATTTACTTGATGATATTTGGCGGCGAATACCGGTCCAATACATATATATATATATATATATATATATATATATATATATATATATATATATATATATATATATATATATATATATATATAATTAACTTGTTACAAATATCCAGGGGGTATGAATCCGAAGGAAGTTGAAACCGGGTTTATGAGAGTGCTCAATGAAAATTCAGAGCAAAATATATATTTTTTTATTTTATTCCATTAGTTGCGACAAAACAAGTTTCGTTTCATTGGTGCAAATAGCTACCAACTCATCGGGCTAAGCGATGGAATTCAAATGGCAAAAGTTCACCTTAACGGGAGATTGAAAATTGAAAATACATTGGAGGGGGAGGGGGACAGAGTTGGGGCTTTGTCTATAACGGTGACATGGGACATGAGAGGGGAGGGGGAGAACCCCAACAAGTCGTGTTTCAAATTATTACGTGGGAGGTTTTTCACGTGTCTGTGCTGTGATGATCTCAATCTCGGCCGGGGTGGGAGGAAGGGAGATGGATCGACGGCCAGAGTGAGTTAAATTTAAAATGAGAATAAAATTATGATTACAACCGTCAATCCTATTTTATTTTAACTCTAATAAGTAATTATCATGAGGATAAAAATGTTTGATAATTTTAATTTAGGGTATTAATTTCTACTTTTGCATTTTATTTATTTTATTTTAATGTTTTGTTTATTATTTGTAGTGAATTTTGTTGTGATTATATTTTTTAAATTGTGATTATATTATACCGAGATCAATACTAGTGGAATTATTTTATAAGAGAAGTTTTCTGGTGTTACCAGTTTTATCATTAACAAAACCGATTATGATAACAATGATAACGCCTGCCAATCATACCTACGATAGTCGCAGTGATAACAGCCTTGATAAAAGCCTTAATAAAAATAAAAATAAAAATAAAAATAAAAATAAAGATAAATATAAATAAAATTAGAATAAAAATAGAGATAACAAGTTTGTAAGGATATTAATGATAATAACAATAATAATAATAATAATTATAATAATAGTATTAAAAAAAAAAAAAAAAAATAATAATAATAATAATACTAATAATAATAATAATAATAATAATAATAATAATAATAATAATAGTAATAATGATAATAAATATCACCATCATTGCTATCTTGGTACCTGTGAAGTCATTGGGCGAAATAAGTCGACAAGTGATGGTAGGCCTTTTTATTCTACTGCCAATAACAAGGACTAAGTACCAGTTAATAATTAAGTGTTCAAGGTAGTGATCGAGGGGTTAAGTAATTGAGATTAGATTAGTCCAAGTGATATCAGTGTTGATAGCTTAGCCCGATGAGTTGGTAGCTATTTGCACCAATGAAACGAAACTTGTTTTGTCGCAACTAATGGAATATATATATATATATATATATATATATATATATATATATATTCGTTGAGAATTAGTTTCTACACTGAAGATTGCGTTAGCATGAAACATCGATGTCTGTAGGTATTAAAATAATTAATAAATATTTATTTATAAATATTATTATTTATCAGCCCCCTCCAACAAAGGCCGGACACTCTTGAGTGACTTTAATAACAAGCAGTGCAAATAGCTACATGCACGATCCGAATGCCGTTCGTAGATCACTCTAAGCTGCTTGGTAGATCTAGCCGCCGACTCGCTATTTACATTTAAATTCCTCTCTATTTACTAACTAATTGGCTATGGTCGATGGGATAAGACTCTCGACTACGAATCAGTGGCGATTTGTGATCGGGGTTCGCGCCCACCGACCGTTGAGAATAAGTTCTTACACTGAAGATTGCGTTAGCATGAAACATCGATGTCTGTAGGTATTAAAATAATTAATAAATATTTATTTATAAATGTTATTATTTATATATATATATATATATATATATATATATTACTATTTCATGTGTCCACATCAAATTTTATAAGGGGATGTATTTTCAGTAGTTACTTCAACAGTGCTCGATACGTAAGTAGAGCTACGTAGTAAGTTATGAAAATATTAAATGCATTGAGTTTGTTTTGCGATTGTTTTATATACGACGACTAGTTAGTTAACCAATTAGATTCTTTGTTGTTTTCTTAGCCAATCGTTGGGCTGCTCACGAACAAAGGTCCGATAAGTTTTACTTCTATTTTTCCTATTATATTGTTCTGATTTCTATAGAGTGGCCGATCTTTGTTGTGTCAATATAATGGGTTTGTTGTATTTCTATTTTAGGTTTTAGTTTGTTGTACATCTATAGGATGATGATTCCATTTTTTAACAGAAGCAGGATTTCCCTACAAAATTGCATTGTCCGATTGTAGTCATGTAGATTGTTCAGCAGGCCCGATTGATTTTTACAAGTCTTTATCGCTATAGATCTTGTGGGAATATCTGTTATTTCTACGCCTCCGTATATATATATATATATATATATATATATATATATATATATATATATATATATATATATATATATAGTCATCCACATACAGACTGTTTCGCTGTTTTACAGCTCATCAGCGCGGCTAGACCAGTTAGTGCCTCAAGCCAGGATCGAAACGCAACCGTGGAGCTGACGGTCAGCGCTGCTAACCCCTACGCCATGCGACACTGATAGAATGTAAGAATATCTCAATGTAACGAAATGTATATATATATATATATATATATATATATATATATATATATATATATATATATTACTATTTTATGTATCCACATAAAATGTTATAAGGGGATATGATTTTTTATGTATCAATTTTCAATATTTATTTCAACAGTGCTTGATATGTAAGTAGAGTTAGGTAGTAAGTTATTAATATATATATATATATATATATATATATACTTATCTTTGTTTGATTATATAATAAAGATTTCAACGATATAAACTTACATACGAGTTTGCTCTATAGATTTTCCAAAGTATATTTTCATTTTTCTTATTTGATTTTTTCAGAGCAAAGATAAAATATTCATAATTTCGACGATCTAATCAGTTACAAATATTTATAATTGTTTCTTCTCTGACATAATTTAAAAACAGAGATGACTCTGGATTTTACAAATAGCCAAGATTAATCAAAAGATAAATAAAATATTAAACAGATTGCATGTTACAATGACAACTAAACATTCTTACATGCCCGACGGTGAAGCAACAGCCATATTTAATGTTTACAAAATCGGAGCTTCGTTTTTAAAGGTTGTTGTTTCATTTCCAACTGTCATTTCTAATAAGATATCTCCTTTTAACTTGTGAGATAGGGACTGGATATAATTCCTATTATAGACATCATATAGATATTTATTTTGGTCCAAATATAGATTGATTCCAAAAAATTGCCTTACTTAGCGTTAATAGAAATGAACTAGGCAAGATAAACTAATCGATAAAATTGTATATATGTTCAAAATAATGAGAACAATACCATTAGTAATCATCGAACAAATAAAATAATCACAAGTAAAAACATAGAATAGTTGCTTCTCATATTTTAGATAAGAAATTAAAATAAGTCAATGACCTCCCTCTAAGTCTAATGAGTACCAATTTATGAAATCATTATATCTTAAATTATACTCCTGTTATATGGTGACTGACTGTTACGTACTGGCAGTTTCTCGCCGGAAACCGCAGGAGAAGCACACAAGGCGAGTAACTGGTATTACGATATGTGTGTGTGTGTGTGGGGGGGTGTTTGTGTGTACTACCGAATTTGCATCATTCATTTGTTGTCCGTAATAGACTATACACCGAAATAAGCATACGTATCACGTGTAAAAATTATATCTAATGGTTATTAATTATAAGTTTAAAACAAATAAATTTAGGGGACGTTTTGTTATGTATATGAAAAAATTAGGTCTTGACCACCAGATGCACTGAAAGGTCATACTATGGCTCACAACAAAGAAAACTAGACATTAGGTAGTACACACAAACACCCCCCCCCCACACACACACATATATATATATATATATATATATATGAGAAAGGAAGGATGAGGGTAATCCAACGTAATATATATATATATATATATATATATATATATATATATATATATATATATATATATATGTGTGGGTATGTGTGTGTTAATTATAATAATGGGTCACCGCTTATCAAGGTATGGGTCTACTCGATGTTAGTTGGACGATTTACGCCACCACAACAGGATCGGAAACAATGGGTGAACTATATGGAATTTAAGGACAATTTTACAGGTATTTGTTAATAATTGATCTGAAGACGACCATGTTGTAGTCGGTTGCGAAGTAATTTCGTGGTATTTTTTTCCACAGATAAGATGTTTTATGAAAGAAACATTGTTCATTGAAGTTTCGTTTGGTTTTTAGCACAGAGAGAGGAGAGAGAGAGAAAGGAAAGTTATTTACTGTGGTTGAAACGAGGCGATTTTTTTCCGTGAATATTTCACAGGGGAACATAGATTGGAGCTCAGTCGAGCACCTACCATGAGCATAATTATTAAGTGGAGAGAAGCTACCAACACTATTCCGTGTAAAAGAGACTGTAGAGAATATAAGAGATCATCCCCACTAGATTGCCAAGTTCGGATTGTACTCGGCATCTGTTACTATGTAGCCAACTGTCTATGCTTTCAATTAAAAATAAAAACATCTTACTTTTTCCCTGTAGAACAAAATGCAACCTTCTACTGATTTTGACATTCCATGTAGTAGTCTCAGATTAAATTTTGGAGAACGAGAAATTAGAAAATAATACAGTCATGAGGGAAAACGTTTCCAATCTGACAAATTCGTGCTACCGTCGTATGGTGACTAATTAGTCTTGCCATGAAAAAAAAGAAAGAAATAGTTATTACGAGGGGGTGTCGGCAACATTCGGAACGGCATATCTTCTTTCGTCTAGTTCCGTTCGTATTCGTACTATTCGTTGTACATACGTGTAAATCTTTGGTCGTATTTCCCGAAACTGTACCGTAATTTCTTCCATACTAAAAACGCAAAATTATCAGTTAATTTGAAGTTAAAGAGTCTCGTAGACTCTAAGTTGATTTTTTAACGTGTTAAAGGAAATGAAATGTTTTAAAAAGGCACTTCTTTAGTTTAGATGTGAATCAGAAGTCATTACTGTAGACGTTCCTTTTTCACAATAAAGGTGAAATATGTGTTGATATGAATTTAATATTTTGGTACATCCGATTTTTCCATTAATGGCTACATTTTGTCGGATTTTATTACAAACGTTTTTTAAACCTATAAGTATTAGACTATATATTACAAATAAATATAGGATTATTGGGAAACTTCTGTTACAAATTGCCGATCTCATTTTCAACTTTTCCATTCGTTCAACCATCATGCACTTTGCATTCTGTGATGCTTAAATTACGAACACGGTGTGAGTTTTAATTTAATATTTAGACCTTGAAAGGACCGTAAAGCCGAAATAATTATTGTCTGAAACCTGTCCGCTAATACAGTAGCCAGTAATATTACCAGTACGCAATCAGTCCCACGCTGAAAGTAAGTAAACCCGTGTGTTTTAAAAATTATATTTGTCTATTTTAGCGGTAATAGAGCGAACTAAATTCTAATAATTATGAAGAGTAAACCTTTACGCAAATTGGAAACCGCTACTTTCTCTATTTGGATGTTGAACCCATAATTATATATAAAAAAGTGACCCCTTGTATCACTTATTGTACCCGGGTTAGTTTTTGTTTATCAGGAAAAGTTAGGTTACAAAGTCAGTGAAATATGAAAAAAGATAAAAGATAAAATCTAATATTTCTACTTGCTATACCACCTCCCCTCTCTCTCTCTCTTTCTCTCTCCCTCTCTCTCTCTCTCTCTCTCTCTAGTTACAGGTTGAATAATATTACTAATACTCGTGATATTCCTTTTTGTTTATAATGGACTCTTCCAATCTTGTTATTGTTTATTTTCTTCATTACACTCGACTGTTGATAAACAGAAGGTGACACGCGGAAATGATAGACACCGTATAAAATAAAACGGAACATAACTCAATCCCAAAACTATGGAATATATTAGTATGTATGTTGTCTGATGAAAATGTATAGTACACATGGCAGATGAAATTAAACGTTGATTAACTCGGGTTTAGTATAATAATAGATATGTATATATATATATATATATAAATAAATATATATATATATATATGTATGTATATATATATATATATATATATATATATATATATATATATATATATATATATATATCTTTTTTTTAAATAAACAAAGACCAAATAGAAAAGTTAATAACAACGTCGGTCGTTCACTTTTTCCTTTTCTGCGACGAGTTGTTTCTTAACTTGTTAGCGGTGCTGCAGTGTTAGCCATCCCCCGGCGTTTATCTAACGAGTCAAAAACGAGGCTGAAGGCGAGCGATTGTATTTATTTCCTGGTAATTACTGATAAAATAGTTTCGCTAAAATAAAAGGTATACAAATAATGAATAATAAAAATGCACTTAGATAAAGAGAGAGAGAGAGAGAGAGAGAGAGAGAGAGAGGGGGAAGAGAGGGAAACACACGTATATATATATATATATATATATATATATATATATATATATATATATATATAAATATGATTATTTTTATTTACACAGACCTGTACAAAATCTGCGGCACTGGCATGTCGATGTTATCGATCAACAGCTATTATAAAATGCGATCTCATCAAGACAGAGTCAGAATCCGATCTTAACCTTAGATCATATTTGGAAAGAATGAATATGATCTAAGGTTAAGATAAGATTCTAACTCCTCCTGATGAGATCTCAGTTTATCAATAGCATCGACATACCAGTGTCGCAGATTTTGCACATGTCTGTAAATAAAAATCATCATATATAAAAGCTCTATTTGATATTAAGCGCTTTTTATAAACCCGGTTGAAATTCTTTGGATTTCTACCCTGTCGATGTTTTACCTGGATTATATATATATATATATATATATATATATATATATATATATATATACAGAGAGAGAGAGAGAGAGAGAGAGAGAGAAAGAGAGAGAGAAACACTTAATAAAGCAAAGAGCCACGTTACATCTACGAAAGATGTTACACAGAACCAGTGCTTTGCCTACGAAAAAGGTTTTAAGCCGATGTACAGCGAAACATACATATGGCTAAATAATCAAAAGGTCGCACTCAAAGACGCGGACGGATCGTTCTCTTCCCCAGTATACCTTAGTCGCATCAATATTTTCCTCAATTTATCGCAATTATGGCGGGAAAAGAGAGCCACCACGGATCCATGACAGAGAAATGACGCGGATGATTATTTCTGGTGAAACAATGCAGATCGTACTCTCGAAGGTCACGATTTATAGAATCCATGGTTCGTGCGACACACACCTCATTTTCACAAATGTCCTGTTCACATCCTGGCGAGCCGTAAAAGAACATTAACGATCTTCAACATGACTTGACTAAAACTCTACTACTATGTGTAAACGATGTGAAACTGTCAACAACTATATGCAACTATGACCATCTTCAGGATAATCGCAACAAAGTCTGGTCTTCGAGCAGGTATATACCGCTGAACTCAGCAAAATGCAGTCATCTTCATATCAACGCTCTCTTTACTCCCCCCTTACTATCTGTTTTCAACCTCAACCACTCAATAGCTTTTCTTATGCGATAAATCTTGGTACGGTTGTGGATAACTTCTCCAAGCAACCCATCTTTGTATAAAGATGCCGGAAAAAGCCTGGTGGGCTCTCTAACCGATCCGGATATTGTTTCTTAAATTAAAGGTGGGCGCTTTCCGTCTTCATACATAATTCGTGCACCGACCCTTCTTGATTATATCATCCAGCAACGAAAACATATCGTACACGTGGAACGTGTTAAACAGTTGAAAAACTAAATGATGACGTAACTTTTCTACACTTACCTACAAAGAGCCGGTCCAAGATAAAATATGTTATCACTTGAGCGGCGAAAGAGACCTGATTCTAGCGTACAACCTCTTCAGCGGAAATTTACCTTTCTAGGAGCTTTTCACCATAGCACAAAGTCGTAGTCTCCGACGACACCCGAAAAAACATACGTACCATCGTTACCTTCGTCAAGTTAGTATAAAAGCAACGTTCTCTGTCCATGTTTGTGCTTTGCGAAAGAGCTTGCAGGAGGAGGTCGTTCCAATGTCTACCATATTCAGGTTTGAAGTGGACTTGGACACACATTCAGACTGCATATAGATATAAATATATTCTGTATTTTACATGGCTTATTACATTTTGCGTTTTTCTTCCAATATATTTCATTTGATATATATATATATATATAGAACTTAATAAACTAGGCATAAACATATCCCAAATAACTTCTGCAAGTATTATAAATTTAATCAAAACACCTAAACTGAACACGACACCTAATGTCAAAGCTGGCATATACTCCATTCCTTGTCTAGACTGTAATAAGGTCTACATTGGAGAGACGCAGCGTAATCTGGACAAGCGGATTCATGAGCATAAAAGGGCGATTAAAACCAACAACACACTTAACGCCTTATGTGCTCATCCTATGGAGTATGGACATTACTTTGACTTTGAAAAATCCACTTTAATCAAGATAATACACAACAAGTCAACACGTCGAATAGTTGAATCTGCCCTCATAGCCCTTTCCACAAATAAAATTAAACAAAGAATGGGCTTCCACAATATCCCTCCCAACCTATCAAAAGCAATCATTAGTGAAAACAAGATAATTCTAGACACTGGATGATTCCCTGAGCTTTAAATTAAATATCCTTTGGGCCCGTTTCTGCTCTTTAATTTCTCCTCTTCTTTTCCAATGCTACTTCTATGTATATTTGATATATATGTATGTATATGTGTTATATATATGTTTCGATCACATTTATGTGCATATATATATATTTATTTCTATTTTTTTCTTTCATATTTGCATACCCTTCATCTCAACATGAACCCAACCACTATATATATTTCCCATAATTTACAGACCTTCTCGTCTTTTGTCATTTTTGTATTGTTCGTCCGCTCTTGACAAAGCCCACGTGAAATTTGGGCGAAAAGTTGAGCGAAAAGGTCTTCCGCTTTTCCATTTTTAATTTCATATATATATATATATATATATGGGAAAATGAAAAAGGAAAACCAAAAAATGGATGTTTTTTATGTGTACATCAACCTTTCGTCTTTATTTATAAGACTTCATCAGGATGATAAAATAGAGAAAAATGTCATGCAAGTACAGATACATGTAGGGTAGACATATTGGGAGGAAAAATAGAATGAAATAATGGCCACTACTGGGTGGACGTCCGTATTTGTTGGAGAGATAGAAATGAATGTTGAAAGAAAATGAGTGGGGAAAAAATGGAAAGATGGGGTGAGCAAGGACTACTGTGACTGGTGGTAAGAGAAAGAGGTGGGGGATGAGCAGGGGTAAAGTGGATGGCAGAGAGGGAGTGGAGGAAAGAGGGGGGAAGGAGGTGTTTGACCAGATGGCTGCGGTCAAGATTGAAGGGGAAAAATAAGTTGGAATGTTTGTGTATGGGGGGTGTGTGCAGGGAAAGGAGGATGGGTAGAGAGGGAGGGGGGCTGTGATTTTGGTGGATGGGCGAAAGTTATGGTCTTAGAGAACGTTTTGAGAAAATGAGGAAATTAAGAAGGGGTATGGGAGAAAATAGTTGAGAGGGGGAGAGGGAGGATTTGTTGTGATAAGGTGTGAAATATTTACGTGGGAGAAACACAACGTGAATTAAAGAAACGATTAAATGAACACAAAAGGGACATAAAAAACAACAACCCTCTTAGTGCACTTTTCTCCCATGCACTAGAACATGGTCATGCGTTCAAATTTGAACAAGCCAAAATCACTAAATACATCCACAACAAATCTCGGCGAAGATTATTGGAAACTGCCCTCATCACCGCCTCCACCACCATCAAGCAACGAAATGGTTTCTTTAACCTATCACCCTTAATAAGCAAGATCATCCTCACAGAACAAAGACTCTTGCCTGATCATGGTTAAATTTTATTTTCTTCTCCAACCTCTATAACACTCTTCCATTTACTTTTCCCTTCCTTTTTTTCTCCTTGAATCTTCATTTTCTCCTTACTTTTTTCCTCACACTTTTAATACTGCAGTCCAAATAAACTTTCTCATTTTCCAAACATTTCAAATATTTCACACCTTATCACAACAAATCCTCCCTCTCCCCCTCTCAACTATTTTCTCCCATACCCCTTCTTAATTTCCTCATTTTCTCAAAACGTTCTCTAAGACCATAACTTTCGCCCATCCACCAAAATCACAGCCCCCTCCCTCTCTACCCATCCTCCTTTCTCTGCACACACCCCCCATACACAAACATTCCAACTTATTTTTCCCCTTCAATCTTGACCGCAGCCATCTGGTCAAACACCTCCTCCCCCCCCTCTATCCTCCACTCCCTCTCTGCCATCCACTTTACCCCTGCTCATCCCCCACCTCTTTCTCTTACCACCAGTCACAGTAGTCCTTGCTCACCCCATCCTTCCATTTTTTCCCCACTCATTTTCTTTCAACATTCATTTCTATCTCTCCAACAAATACGGACGTCCACCCAGCAGTGGCCATTATTTCATTCTATTTTTCCTCCCAATATGTCTACCCTACATGTATCTGTACTTGCATGACATTGTTCTCTATTTTATCATCCTGATGAAGTCTTATAAATAAAGACGACAGGTTGATGTACACATAAAAAACATCCATTTTTTGGTTTTCCTTTTTCATTTTCCCATTACGTCGGATTACCTTCATCCTTCTCTTCCCATATATATATATATATATATATATATATATATATATATATATATATATATATATATATATATATATATATATGAGAAACAGTAGAAGTAATGTTTCGACGTAATAAAAAATGAAAAAAAGAAAAACCAAAAAACATAATTTATGTATTCATAAACGTTTCGTCTTTATTGCAAGACTTCCTCAAGATGATCGTCTGAAGTAACTAAAGCCCGAGTACAGAATATTTAAAATAAATATTTTGTTTCAAATATTTTGTACTGGTGTGTTATTTCCTTCTGCTTATTTATATGTGAAATCAGTACTAGAGTTAACTAATTTACATATTGCTCTGCAAAAAGATACTTTATTAATTAACTATACTTTGTTATTTGTTTTTAATTCTACGATTATTTCGAATTTAATATAACAACTACTTCTGTTTATAAATAGTGTTTTTTTTCGTTCCCAATTGTTTAGCAAGTCGGTAGAATTCAGAAAGGCCAATGATGGTGTGTTCTCCTTCTTTAGCTATGATGACAGTGCAACTTTTCATGAACTACTGTGGTGTTTCTTTCAAGTCTATTCTTACCTATATTTTCAATATAAATATATTTGTATGAAAATAAGAAAATGCTTATGTCTGTCTATCTATATGAATACATGCGAAGGAGCTGGTTCTGTGTTACAACAATGAAATGTTTCTTATTTACATGTTTTCTTAAAGTATTTTAAGTAGAGAACTTAGAACATCGACACCGAGCAATATATATATATATATATATATATATATATATATATATATATATATATATATATATATTAATATATATATATACATATATATATATATATTTATTAATTTAGATATATATATATGTATATATTTATGAATACATATATAAATATATATATATACATATATATATATATGTATATATTTATGCATATATATATTTATTTTTATTTATACTAACGAATACAAAACCTGCGACACTAGCATGTCGATGCTATGGATCAACAGATGTTTTGAACTGAGATCTCATCAGAAAGTATCACAAATTTTGTACATGGCTGCATAAATAAAAATAATTACATTTGATATTTAGCAGTTTTTTATAAGCTTGGTTAACATTCTTTGGATTCTTATCCTGTAGATGTTTATCTTGCCTAGATTATATATATATATATATATATATATATATATATATATATATATATATATATACAGAGAGGGATGGGGGAGGGAGAGAGAGAAAGAAAGACATTGAATGAGAAAAAAGACTTGTACGTTAAAAGTATCCACACATAAATAAATGCTGTTATTTTTTCGATATTGGTAAATTCATTTATCATCAACTATATAATCACGAATTATATTTTATCTAAAAACATATGCACGCACACGTAGCTAATGCACACACACACATACATGCATATAAAGAAATAATATACTTTCAAAATCAAAGTTTGGTTTAGCCAAGATTGAAGTTTTTCGAAGGTGAAAACTGTACTGAGTTACCGCTTTATTAGTTTAAAGATAATTATGTTGTTTTGCCGCCTAGGGCCTAAACAAACACATCCTTAACGGCCGCTCATCATATTGAGAGGTTATTCAAATTAACGCACTAGAAAAGCAGAGTAGATTTATTAAATCGGGGTGGGGCATGCCACTTGGCAAATATGATACCTATAAATATCTGAGAGTTCTGGAAGCAGACACCATAAAATAAACATAAATGAAATAGAAGATTGGAAAGGAATACCAGAAAAGAACAATTATATTTTGAAAATAAATTACATAGTAGAACCATGATAAACAGAATAAAACACCTAGACATTAACTCTAGTAAGATATTATCGACCTTCCTGAGCTGGTAAAAAGAAGAACACAGGCACCTGGATTAGAAGACTAGGGCACCAAAGATCATATACAATGCACTATATACTAAATGTAATATTGACTGACTCAACGTAAAAAGGGAGAAAAAACAGAAGACTGTGTTGATGACACAACAAAAGTAACTGGA
Organism: Sepiola atlantica; assembly: GCA_963556195.1. Taxonomy (NCBI): domain Eukaryota; kingdom Metazoa; phylum Mollusca; class Cephalopoda; order Sepiida; family Sepiolidae; genus Sepiola; species Sepiola atlantica. Next base: position 177,666,141 of record OY744515.1, on the reverse strand, counting down.
AAAATACATAACCGAGAACACGGAAAGCTTTATTATCGCAGCAAAATACATTGCCAAAATAAACAAGAGAAGACAAAGAGAAACTGTAACCACCCCCTCAACTAAAATGAGAGAACAAATGGAAAAAGAAGCTTTATGAACCATTTATAAGTTCTAACAAAACAGAGACCCACAAAAACCTGGAGATGGCTACGCAAAGAACACCTTGACAGGGAAACTGAATCACTACTGAGAGCAAAAAAAAAATTCGTGATCTGAACGAAGTATATCAAAGCTGGTGATACTTGTTGTCACTCAGACTCCAGTGTACATCACTGGTGATTGGCAGTGAGCCATTATTGATAATAACCATTTGTAAAAACTACTAGTTGGTTAATAATAGTAACTAGGTGGACTAGGTGAATTTCACATTATAACATTATTAAACAATAAAAAATAATATCTTATAAAAGATGATGTTTAAATCATTAGTACGACGTTGGTAAATTGAACTTCAGTGTGTGCAACCGATTGCGACAATAAATAGATAAATATTTGTAAGTATATCCACATAGTCCGAGAATAAACTTACCGTATATAATTTTTACGGAAATAAACGAGATTTAATGAATCAGCTTTGATTGATGGTGAATAAAACTATATTTACTTTATTCAATCAAAACACCTGTTGCCATGGTGATTGACAAAACTGGCGACCGTTATACAGATTTGCCCATTTTACCGTCATTTATTTATGTATTTATTTATGTAATCCTCTTACTTTTCTCTTCTTACATTCGTCCTTTGACCAATCATCAACATTCAATGTACAAACGAGCATGTAGGGGCGCTTTTATCGTATAGAAAACGTAATTATGTTGATACCATCTGCACCATATATTTCATAACACTTTAGTAACAGATGGGAAATATGTACTCATAGTTATAGAAGCGGCGTCGTGTAATGGTTGTTACAGGATCAGATATTGGGTCGGTGTGCCAGTTTCGGGTTCTATTGAGGCAACCGCAACACTTTCATGTATACTCTTTGAAAAGACATAACTCCATATATAATTCCTCCATGCTTGAATTTAATAGTTGAGTAGATTACACTGTCAGGCCTTGTTTGTGTAACTAATCTTGGAGAAGGAAATATCCGAAATAATCACTCCTTCTTTTCTTATCTAAGCATTGTTTTCTAGTCGTCCTTCGCTTCTCCTTACCACTGGATTCAAGAAATGCTGGTTCGAGTTAGGGATTTCGCAAAACTTACTTCACTGAAGATTTCTTTGTGCAGGCACCATTACAAGGGCTACATCTTGTATCTTGAGACCAAAAAGAAAGTCAGAAGTTGTTTTTACCGTGTTAGTATTTGAAAAAAAGTAAATGTATTGCTCACTTTTAGTAAACCCTTTTCAAGAAACGAATGCACATTTTGAATCTTAGTTTTAATTAGTTGAAATAATCCAACCACAACCGCGTTCTTAGATAAAACATAGAAATTGTGTTTTCGAGATAAGTCTGGAAACCGTTTTCTTGGTAGAGTATCTGATCAATGGGAGGCTAATTAACTTTGACGGGAAGGCAGATAAAATGAATATCTACAAAGGACCACGGTGCAGATGCGGAGAGGAATTACAAGAGATAGAAAATGAGAAAAAGGGAGAGAGAGAAATGGAGATAGAGATTGTGATGAGAAAAGAGAGTTTCGTTGGAAACTAGCAAAGTTAATATCTACCTTCTACTAAACCCGTTTCTACGTGGCTGGAGAAAAAAAACGTACATATTAGAAAAAAGTTTATGGACATTTCTTTTTTTCTGGAAACAAAACTTTCATTAAATAATTGCATTTTTGTATCAATAATTTGTGTAAACAGTGAAATATACGGGCTTGGTTAATTGGACACACATGTTCTATTTTACCCAAAGAAGGGCTGTGTGAGTTAATAACTTTCCCAATGGTGTTAGAGCCAAATTCAACCCAACAAATCTGATGGTATGTGTTTTACTCAGCATCGCTGATATCATAGTCGCGACCGTATCCATTGTGCTAATCATGCTTTCACCGTCACATTAGAGTGACTTTAACTTTAAGGATAGACTTTTTTTATCCGCCAGCCTTGTAACTCCTGTCTTTCTAAAACTATCCCCGTCAGTAAAAAGACTTTATTGCTGCCGATGATACCACCATATTCTGGTGTTGTTACTCGCCTATCTCTCTCAGATCAGTTTAAATATACAGTTGATCTAGGCGTAGATCAGGGTTCAGTTGTGGATTGGGGTTGAAATTTGCGTGTCTTTCATTCTTTTCTTCCTGGGATTCTTATAGATGGCTCTGCTGTTTACGTGAAATCGACTCTGAAGCTTGTCTTTTCTTTCTCATCAAATCTTTTAGATATATATTAGATCTATTGCTATGTTTTCTTCTCATAATGTCGGTTCTCCTTAGCGCTCATAACACCTTCTGCCACCAGAGACTATTCTATACCTCTACAAATCGACTATCATACCTTGTATAGAGTACTGTTGTTATATTTGGGATAGTGAATCTCTGTCTGTCCGATTGAGGGTTCTTTCATAAGATGCAGAAACGTATATGTAATTAGATTGGCCACACACTTTCTTTCTACTCTGCATTCTATCTCTCACAGACGGGATGTTGATTGTCTCAGTCTTTTTATATACTATAGTTACATGTGGTCTTCATGACTGTGTTGTCTATTTCCTTTTTCTTTTGTTCCAGCTCGTTTGACTTGTTGGTCTTGTGGTCTCCATACAATTCGCTGTTTTGATACCTCATTGTAATACAGCTTCCTATTTCGGTAGCTATTTTCCAAGAACTGCAAGATTGTGGAACTCTCTTCCTGCTAACTGTTTTCTTCTACACATAACCTAATGTTTCATTGTATACTCAAGAGCAAGACTGCTTCCAGAACAAAGCCAGTGTAATTGTGTCAATTTTACGCATCATACGTTTGAACTTCTTTTTCTAGTATGACTAGAATAGAGAGTGACAAAAATAGCTAAAGTCGTTTATCCACATTTTATTATACAATAATGTTCATAAATACATAGAGTTATACCTCTGGGCGATTTTTATGCGGGAGGTATGTAACAATATACTTTACAGCCTTTGTGTATAACTTTACTTGAAATATACTGTAATATGAAATAGAAATTAAGATTGGAATTCTACTATTTATTTACATCTAGCCTTCCATTTCTCCTTCACTTTCTCTCTCTATATATAAATATATAATATAAGTATATGTGTATTTTTGTAGTTAAATTTTCAGTATTAAATCTAAGCAAATATTCACTAATAATTTCAAAGAATTTATAAATATACAATAGAAAAAGCAGATTCCAGCGACTACATCTTTCCGGTGGAAATATTTTTTTAACAGCGGTTTTGTCAATTGCCCATAAAATCAATGTTTTAATGCATAGCTCGAATCTTTTAGCACAATTCTTCGTCATAAAATGAAGTCAGAAAAGTATTAAACAATCGAACACTTACTTTACGAAAATATTCCTTTGCGATCGATTTCTTTTCCCAAAGAACGCATGTATTCATTTGAAAACTAATACCGTATTTGATTTACCAGAGGAAACAAATACACATGTGTCTTTCCGATATAACTCTTCTAAAAAACGAGTACGAAACATTTGTAGTTCATCCCATCAAAATAAACAGAAAAAAAATTATGAGTTGACCGCACTTAGCGTAAAGCAATAATCTTCTGTAAGGAATATATTTCTCTTAGGTTACTGGAAGTGTAGTAAAAACTATGTAAAGAAAGACAGAAAATATATAATCTTTTCTACCGTCTAAAGCGAGTTTGTTGAGGTTATGGATACGAACTCGACTCTAGATCACATTTAGAATTTTACTGGGCGTTTAGGTTTCGAATCTTTGTGCTGATACACTTGATTCGTTGAGCCACACTGATGAGTCCTATATCCCCAAACAACTGTCTGTAGATTACTGTATATATATATATATATATATATATATATATATATATATATATATATATATATATATATATATATAGAAAGGAGTAGACACATTATTATAAACCATTGTATCGTAAAGGTATAAACATTTTTTTGAAAAACCATAACAATTAAAAATAGTAATAATATATATATACATATATATATATATATATATATATATATATATATATATATATATATATAATTATTTTTATGCATGTATCTACATAAAATTGTATAAAGAGATATGATGTATTATTATAGATTGTCAGTATATACTTCAACAATTCTCAATACGCGAGTAAAGCCAGGTTTCCTTAAATATATTTTTATAACTTTATATATATATATATATATATATATATATATATATATATATATATATATATATATATATATATATATATAAAGTTATGATGTAGGTAAATACACTTTAATATCTAATAAAAATATTTATAGTATATATATATATATATATATGTGTGTGTGTGTGTGTGTCGGTGTGTATGTACATAAACTATAATTATCTTACTTATTTGGTTATTATGTGCACATGAATGTTTTTGATAATACAAGACATGTCGATGGGAACGATAATTTGTTACATAAACGGAATAAGGAGATGGTGAGTGTTGAAAAAAATGGAATAGAAAATTAGTAAAAGTAGTAAGTATAGTAGTAGGAGCAGCCTAATAGAAAGAGAATAATAGAATTAGGTAAATAAATAAATAAAGTAAATAAAGAAAAAAATAAAAAAATAAAGTAGTAGTAGTAGTAGTAGTAATAGTAGTAGTAGTAACTGTGTAAAAGAAGGAGAATAATTGTACAAGGTTAATAAATAAATGATATAAAAATGGTAATGGATGAGCTGGGAGCAATAATGCCTAGTTGTATTTCTTTCATCACTGGGAAACCACGAGTGAATCTTTTAGTATAAAACTAAAACCTACTGATGATTTATTGTTTTTCAGCGTTGATCACTTCAACGGCATTGTTTCTGTCGAAAATTAAAACACGTATGTAAATTAGATAGCAAAATAAGTGTATTTACTTCTACATTATTCTTATACGCATATTTAATTCTATGCTTTTCTTATATAAATATAATATCACATAGTATCCGTACTGATAATATTTTTGATTAGTTCATTGGTGTAGCATAGAGTTTTCTTTCATTTCATTAAATATATGTTCTTGTTTGAAAGTAAGATATGGTATGGCTAAAAATGGGTATTAAACAAACAAAATTCAACAGACATATTATTCCATAAAGCCTACAAATTGCTACGCTATATTTTGCTGTGTATAATGCATTGTGTATTAGTCATATTAGATCTTTAAATAACTGTGTTTTCGCTACGGACACAGCTCCTATAGCAGTCCTTTGTTGACTAGAATGCTCCACCACGTACTTAAACTAGCGAGTTCATCTACGGAGAGCACACATCCACCAAACTGCTTCCCATAGCTTTACCATAACCCTGGCAGGATGGCTTCTAGGTGTTATGCCGTGCCAGATGGCAGCCTGTGATTTGGTCTGGCATCAACCTCTATATCTAGAGGCCGTTTATATATTATTATATATTTCTGAATTTATTTTATCGCATAATTAAATAGAAGTTAAAAAGTAATACGAATCCTTGAACTAGAATCTAACTGCCCGTTTATTCTGCTTTCTTCTTCTTCCATTCTTTTGATCATAACTGAAATACAATTAACAATTGATTAGGATCAATGCGCAGTTCTTTTTTTGAAATGTCAAGTTCAATTACGATTAAAATATTTCAACCCCTAATGACATATAAAAACTGCGTGAAAAATACCCCAAAGAACCAATGTCAGCAAGTGGGATTTAATAGTTTCCCTTTTTTCGAAAAAGACATTTCCACTCGAATTTAAAGTAAGTTTCGTAGCCTATGTGATGTTTGATTCAGC